>JAPKLW010002493.1:0-46908 GCA_026898455.1 Plectranthus barbatus
ACCATAATAATATCATCACCGAGGAGGCTTGAAGAGTGGACGTAGAGCTTACGCTCGAACCACTATAATTCTTTGTGTTCTTGTATTTTCTGTTAGTCATTTGTGTCGCAATCGCTTCAATTCACAACAAATTGGTGCGGTGAACGTGGATAGAGAAGGATTGCGATGGGTTAAGCCAAGTTCGAGGTGGAGCGCTTCACGGGATCGAATGATTTTGGTTTGTGGAAGTTGAAGATGCAAGCGTTGTTTGTGCAACAAGGCTTGGATGGTGCCTTGAAGGGAGAGGCTGGGTTACCAGACACGATGACGGAGCAACATAAGAAAGATACACTGGCGAAGGCGCACAGTGCGCTGATTCTGAGTCTCGGAAATACGGTGTTGAGGAAGGTGTCGAAGGAGAAAATGGCAGCGGAAGTATGGACCAAACTGGAATCCTTATATATGAAAAAGTCCCTGGCGAATCGGCTCTATCTTAAACAATCGTTGTATTCGTTTAAGATGCAAGAGGGAAGACCGATCAATGAGCAGCTTGACGAGTTCAATAAGTTGATCCTCGATCTGGAAAATATCGATGTGGCGATAGGAGATGAGGATCAGGCATTGATGTTGTTGAGTGCGCTGCCAAAGAGTTATTCGAACTTCAAGGAAGCCTTAATGTATGGAAGAGAGTCATTGACCATGGATGAGGTTCAGTCTGCTCTAAGTTCGAAGGAGTTAAATGAGAAGAACGAGGAGCGAGAGAACTCTCATGGAGAAGGCTTGGTGGCTAGGGCGGCTCGAGGAAGACCGGAGATGAGGAACTCCAACAGGGGAAGTTCGAGGTCAAGGTCGAGGCCAAAGCCAGGATCACAGCCAAAGGTCAAGTGCTTTCTCTGCCAAAAGAAGGGACATATCAAAAGAGATTGTCCGGAGAGGCAGACAAAGCAGGAGCAGAAGCAGCAAGCGGATGTAGTTGTTGCTGAGCAGGAATATGACTCTGGAGAGGCATTGGTGATTTTGAATGAGCGCTCGGAGAGGGAATGGATATTGGATTCAGGTTGTACATTCCACATGACACCTAATAAGTCATGGCTCGAAGGGTTCGAGGAGCAGGAGAACTCGAGTGTTCTTCTGGGTAACAATAAACCATGCAAGGTGGTTGGAATGGGTTCGGTGAGGATTAAGATGCACGATAATATAGAAAGGGTACTTCAAGGTGTAAGGTACGTTCCAGAGCTTAAGAGAAACTTGATCTCTTTGGGGATGCTCGACGAACTGGGTTACACGATCAAGATGGAAGCTGGGACTTTGAAGGTGTGCAAAGGATCCTTGGTCTTGATGAAAGGAGCTCGAAGGAATGGAATATACACTCTGATGGGGAGCACGGTGATCGGGGAGGCTTCGATAGTGACGGTTGACAAGTCAGTACTGTGGCACAGGCATCTCGGTCACGTTAGTGAGAGGGGGCTGCAGGAGTTATCGAAGCAAGATCTGTTGCTCGGGGATAAAATTAGAGAACTGGATTTCTGTGAGAATTGCATCAATGGAAAATCTCACCGGGTAAAGTTCGGAGTAGGTCGAGAGAGAGCTCGAGGAACTCTGGACTACATCCACTCAGATCTATGGGGACCTTCAAGGGTCAGTTCGAATGGAGGAGCGAGGTACTTCATGAGCCTCATTGATGATCACTCAAGGAAGGTGTGGGTCTACATCTTGAAGAATAAGAGTGATGCTTTGGAGACCTTCAAGAAGTGGAAAGTGCTGATCGAAAATCAGACTTGAAGGAAGGTGAAGAGGCTGCGAACTGACAATGGCCTTGAGTATTGCTCGAAGGAGTTCGAGAGATACTGTTCGAAGCTCGGTATTGCGAGGCACAAGACAGTGGCTGGAACACCTCAACAGAACGGATTGTTGGAGAGGTACAATCGGACGTTGCTGGAAAGAACGAGGTGCATGCTGTTCGGTGCAAAATTACCCAAGTCGTTCTGGGCAGAAGCAGTGACTACTGCAGCTTATTTGATCAACCGGTGCCCCTCAACTTCACTAGGTTTCAAGACACCGGAAGAAATATGGTCTGGTCATCCTCCGGATTTTAGAAACCTTAGAGCTTTTGGTTGCGTGGCTTATGCAAACATCAAAGGAGATAAGCTTGGGAGGAGGGCATTGAAATGCATATTCATTGGGTACCCCGAAGGAGTGAAAGGGTACAAGTTATGGTGTCTCGAGCCGGATGTAAGAAAGTGCATCATTAGCAGAGATGTGACGTTCAAGGAGGAGCAGGTAGGAGATCTGGATAAGGGGGCCGGGGAACGGGAAAATATCCTTGAGAAATAAGGTGGTGCTACGGAGGAACAGTCTGACAAGGTCGAAGGAGATAGATCAGTTGCTGAGATTGAGGTGGAGCAGACCAGTGGGTCGAAGAGAGTACCTCAGGTGGATGGCGAGATCGAGGTGGTTCGAGGGTCAGGTGCGCTTCAAGATTATAATCTCACGAGAGATAGGGAACAAAGGCAGATAAGACCTCCCACTCGATTCGGATATGCTGATGTGGTAGCATATGCCTTTGTTATGGCGGAAGAGGTAGAGCTGGATGATACTGAGCCGAAGAGCTATACCGAAGCCATAACTTGTAAGGAGAGGCTCAAATGGCTCGATGCCATGAAGGAGGAGATGGATTCCTTGAGGAAGAATAACACCTGGGAGTTGGTGGATAAGCCGGGGGAGAAGCAATCGATAGTTAGCTGTAAGTGGATCATCAAGAAGAAACAAGAGGTTTCTGGGGTTTGCGCCAGTAATTATGGCGAGGTGTTTGCGCCAGTGGTGAAACAATGGTCTATAAGGCTGATATTGTCGTTAGTTGCTCGGTATGACATGGAGTTGGAGCAATTGGATGTAAAGACCGCATTTCTGTACGGAGAGCTGGAGGAAAGGATCCTTATTACGCAGCCCGAGGGCTTCGAGGAAGCTGGTAGCGGGGAGAAGGTGTGTCTTCTCAAGAAGTCATTGTATGGATTGAAGCAGTCTCCAAGGCAGTGGAATAGGCGGTTCGACAAGTTCATGATTCAGCAGGACTTTGGTCGATGCAAACATGACCCATGTGTATATTTTCGAAGTGAAGATATGCAGACTCGAATTTATCTACTGCTTTATGTAGATGATATACTGATAGCAAGTCGAGATAAGCAAGGGATAGCCGAACTGAAGGAAGCTCTGAGTCAGGAGTTCGAGATGAAGGATCTCGGTTGTGCTCGAAGGATCCTGGGTATGGAAATAGTTTGAGACATGGCTCAGAAAAGACTCACATTATCTCAAGAGGGATACTTGATGAAAGTTCTTGAGAAGCATGGAATGAAGGATGTAAAGCCTGTGCTCACTCCATTAGCAGCTCATTTCAAGTTGAGTGCTGCTGGGAAACTCGACAAGGAGGAAAGGGAGTTTATGAGAGGTGTTCTTTATGCGAGCGTTGTCGGTTCGTTGATGTATGCTATGGTCTGTACGAGACCGGATCTTGCTTATGCTCTCAGCATGGTTAGTAGGTTCATGGTCGAACCTAGGAAAGAGCATTGGACAGCTCTGAAGTGGGTCCTCAGGTATGTTCGAGGGACAGTTGGAAAGAGTCTAGTCTTCGAGGATGATGGTTCGAGCTTTAGGCTCCCAGTCGAAGGGTTTGTGGACTCGGATTATGCAGCATGTATGGATACGAGGAAGTCATTGACCAATTTTGTGTTCACATCGTACGGAACGACGATTAGTTGGAGAGCAAGTCTGCAGAGGGTAGTTGCCTTATCTTCGACGGAGGCGGAGTACATTGCCTTGACCGAAGCGATTAAGGAAGGTCTGTGGTTGCTCGGATTCATGAACGAACTGGGGATTGATCAAAGAAAGATGAAGGTTTCCTGTGATAATCAAGGTGCTTTGCAGTTGGCAAAGAATGATGTTCATCATGAGAGAACTAAGCACATCGATGTGAAGTTCCATTTTATTAGAGGTGTGGTGGCAGCCGAAGAGGTCGAGCTGCACAAGGTCAATACTCTCGATAATCCTGCGGATATGATTACGAAGCCAGTTCCAAGTACTAAGTTTGAGTACTGTTTGGAACTGATCAAACTGTTGAAGTCGAACTGAAGAGGGGGTGCCAAGCCGAGGTGATATTGAGCCTAAGGTGGAGAATTGTTGGAGTAGTCTCAATATAACTCGAGAAAGTAGTTCGAGTGGGTCGAGGAGACTAGTCCAGTAAAGTGGGTCGAGCTGTGTAGGTCGAGGAACTCGAGGAGCAGTTCGAGTTGGATAGATATGGAAAATATATTGTGTATATCTTGTTTCCTTGTTGGACAAGATTTTATCCTTATTGGTATTAGATTTGGATAGGTATAAATCTATTTTAGATAGATTTAGGTTTAAATATATACTATCATATCTAGGTTTTATATTCCTTATGTGATTATGAATATCTCCCTATATATACCCCTGCTCCCCACCAATTGTAATTGTCACATACTTTGTATTTTCTTCACCATAATAATATCATCACCGAGGAGGCTTGAAGAGTGGACGTAGAGTTACGCTCGAACCACTATAATTCTTTGTGTTCTTGTATTTTCTGTTAGTCATTTGTGTCGCAATCGCTTCAATTCACAACAGCAACCCTATAACTTTAACTTATAATTTATCTCCTATGTATAATTAATGGCAAGCAGAATATATTTATATTAATTTTATTTTTTGTACCATTCTATCATTAATATTTTATAATCAAACTAACATACAAACTTTATGTTTGCATTATTAGTAGAATAATATTTCAAATTGTTTAAATAAGTCGAACCAAATTGTTCTAATATAATTTTGCCGGTTTTGTTTGAAATAATTATTTAGCTTGTTTAGTTTGTGAAGATTTTAAACCACAATGATTGGTTTGATTCATAATTCGTCCTTCAAACCGGACCATTCACACCCCTATTGAAGACGTGATTTCGACATAAGACTTTGTAAACAATGTTCAAACAATGAATAAACTTTTATAATTAATGTTTAGACTATGGGTTCTATAGCTATTGTTTATATCATGACTTTGTATCCACAATTTAGTGTATGAGATTAAGATGAGCCTTCCGGGCCACGACATTAACTTCTTATTCATTACTAATTGCTCATAATTAATAACGGTGACTCCATCCTAAATTTATAATTAAATATTGTTGATGAGGACATGAATATTTTTACCATGATGGAATAAGCGGATGAACAGCAAAAAATATGCATATGAGATTCCATACTCTCATTTTCATACGCCACTCTTTATTATATTATTAAATTTATTAATTTTTTATTTCTTATTTTTTTTATAATTTTACATTATTATAATTCACATTTAATTTGTAAGTTTAGATGTAAGGTTGAATTCATCCCTCACAATTAGAATATATAATATTTTTTAGTAATTAATTTTTAATTTAAATATGATAACACAAAAATAATTTGTATTGGATAAATAAAGGATAATGTCCTTAACTATTGAATTTTTTTGAAAAATACCTCAACTATTGTCGTTAGTTGAAAATACTCCAATTTATTGGTCCTGAGATCTGAGTGATTTTATGTGCAGCGGAAGATTATTTAATATGTTTGCACTTTGAAAACTGAAACTCAGTTTTCAGTTTCCGAAAAACTTAATTTAGCTAAACTTAGTCTCTGATATATGTAAGTTTCAGTTTTCAGTTATACACTTCAATATTTAGAGAGTATTGAAGGTTTCAAATAAGCTTGAAAACTTAAGATGCAGAAACTTAAAGCAATAAACGACACAAGATATTTATAGTGTTCAGATCCTTAAGTCCTACATCCACTCTTCGAAACTTAATCCGGGAATTCACTAAGTAGCGGTTTACAAGGATCTTACGATCTATATCTAGCCCTTCAAATGCCAATGTCTGTCGGTCTGCTAGCGCACTCGCCCAGAAACTTGGTCTGCTTCCTTCTTTAGTCTTGAAGTAAGGACGCATCTCGTAGCTTTCAAACTGGAATGGTGGATGTTTGATGTTCTTCCCAGAACTTTGTGTTGTTGGTAGTTGCCCGTGAGAATCAAAATTCCGATAAGGAAAATTGACTGTTGTGTATATTACTTGAAAATTAATAACACCAAATGATTAGCTTAAGCTTAGAAAGCTAAGCCTCGTGTTCTCGAAAGACACACTGAAATATTCAGAGAACTTTGAGAGCTATTACTTTGACAGAGTTTCGGCTTGTTCGATCGAATGATTCAGGTGTACTCCTCTGTATTAGTGGTATGCTATTTATAAATGATTTGATGATTGTTTGAATTTTTTTTCCGTTAGAGACAAACGTCATGTCGTCCAATTATCGCTCATTCTTTGTCTGTTGTAGCAGTATGCTCTGCTCTGATCTGCTTTTGCCTTTTTGAAGTGTACTTTCACCATCTCTCGTCAGAATGAGTTTCAGTACGAGCAACTTAAAAACTGAAGATTCCTCGTATATGATTGAGTTCGACATTCTTTAAGGAATCTTGAATAAGACTTTGAGTTCCACTCGAATTCCTTTTGTGTTCTTGCTTTTCATGTGTTCTTTAAGTTTTGAAACTGAAAACTTAATTCCTCTAGTTTTCATGTTTTTGGTTTCCTTTGGTGTAGCATCGCAGATGAGAAACTCAGTTTCCAAAAACTGATTTTCTAGTCTTTTCAATTTTCAAGTTCTGAAACTAGACTTCTGATTTCTAGTTTCAAAGTTTCTTCAACTTCCAGTTCTGAAACTTGACTTCAGACCTCTCGAGCTCTCTTTTCTAGTTTATAGTTTAGAAACTAGATTCTTGTCTTCTTGATCTTCAGAGCTTCCAGTTCTAGTTTCTATAACAACTCAATATATCTTATACAAGGATTATATGTAGAAACTGACTAGAAGCTTAAAGCTAGCTTTGACACACCAAAACATAAAATAAGGAGTAAACCAATTTCCTTGTTTTTAACAATTTCCTCCTTTTTGGTGTTGTGAAAACCATCTTTCTAAAGTCTGGAAAAAGCAAAACCGATGAACTGAGTTTACAATGACACTACTCAAAAACATCATTTGCTTATCCGACCTACTCTATTTGATCTTCCCTCTGAATTGGAGAGATAATGCTCGATAATATCCAAAATAGAGTCCAGAAGAGAATGCTGATCACACTGGAACATATGAATTCAGCCAGGTTAAAATCAAAACCATAAGAGCAAAAGAGAGTTTATCTTCAATCCAGTTTTCAGTTTTTCATTAAATGCGGTATATTATATGTATATAAAAACTGTAAACTAGAGCCATGTTAAAACTGAAAACTAGAGCAAGATTTAAGAGAACAAAAGAAACTTAAAAGCTTATGGAATGCTTTGATTAGGACGAAGGCTTTGGATCTGTGAATTTCTGTGCCAACTCCATCATTGTTTGAAATTGAGCCTCCCTCCTCTTCTCTTCTGCTTCTTCTCTCAGCCTCTTCTCTGCTTCCTTGGCCTCGCTCTCTTCTCTTCTTTTCTTCTCTCCTCATTTTTCCTCTCTTCTTCCCCCTTTTTGACAACATTAAACAGGGTAGCCATAGTCTAATTGAGGGAGGAGACAACTTCCATAGTCTCGGCATCCTTCTTCTCTTTCTCTTCAAGTTTTGCTTTCACTTCTTGAGTTTCTTGCCTTAGAAAACTTAGCTGGGATTGAGCAAAATGTTTGACCTCAGAAATGATTGAAGATTGAGAAGAACTAGTTGTGGCTTGCTTTGAAAGTTCATCCTCCAACAGTTCAATTAATGGTTTTTCAAGAGATACATTGATGGCCGGGGTAACTAGTGTTATGCCACTAATAAACCTTCTTGCTTCTTCCTCTTTATCCGCCAATTCTTGCCAAATCCTTTTGGCTTCTTCTTCAACTTTTCTCTTGGCTTCTACTTCCTCCAAATGAAGCTCGAATTTATTCACAAACAGACGTCGTTTGATAAGCTTTGCAACCTCTCCAAGTTGTTGAGCCTACCCTTGAATTAATTGAATTTCTTGGGTTGTCTTCTCTACAGTGGAAATCACAGTCAGTTCATGGGAAAGAGAGATGACCTACTCCATTTATGCCTTTTTAGTTTTGCAGAAGTCAATTCCATCTTGGTCTTCTCCATCTCCTCGTCCAATCGCATGTGATATGCTGCAATTTTTCTAACTTTCTCCAGTTTTCCAGCAATGATGCTTTGATAGTCCTCAGGAGTTGGTTCAGTGGTTCACAAAATCAAAATGCCTCCATCTTCGAAATTCAGCTTTCAAGTCGATGGCAATCATGGAGTCTTCCTCAAGGATGGCTGGATATAGAAGCATGGTCTCTTCAATCACTTTCTCTTCCACCTTCTCCGAAATTTCAGCCGCACATGGAATCAATTTGGAGTCTCCGACGTCCTTCTCTCCAATTGGTGGACACCAATTTTTTAGCCTCTCCGCAAGAATTCTGGACGTGGTAGTCCGCTCAGAAGGATTTTGTATGTGGCAAACTGATTTGGCTTATTGATTATCTCCTTCTCCCTCTTGTCCCTTGGGTGATTTCTCCACCTTTCTTATTTATCTTTGAGAAGTTGAACACTTCATCTAGAGCAAGGTCATCCGATTCTGATTCTCTGGAATAGACATCTGAAGAAGTTAATGTATAATCACCAAGTTTATCAGTTTTACCTCATTTCCCAAGTTTTCCATTTTGATCTGGATGTGGTGATTCCAGGTTTTCCAGTTTTGGAGGCTTTCCCTTGCGTAGCCTCTCTAGTTTTTTATTCCGCCAGTTTTTCAGGGGTGGTTACCCTAGAGTCTTCAACACTTGTGTTGGCACCCCCTTGCGCAGCCAACACATTTTCTCCAGAAGGTGTAGATCCCCCTTGTATGTCCACATCCTTCTCAGCACCTTCCTTTGCCAGTTGTTCATGGTTGGTCGCCCCTCCTTCTATTGTAATGAGTTCTGGATCAACAAAGATCTCCACAGTTCTTTGTTCAGAGCCTTGATCTTGTCTGGTTGGTTCCCTGTATAGAGCATCAAAGACTTGATCGATCATTGGTGGATCAGGAGAAGTAGTGACAACCGGCTCCTTGAACTCAAGTTTCTTCCTGGGATTGAGCTTTGAGGGATCAAAATCATCTTCTTTTCTTTTCTTTTCTTCATTTTCTCCACAGCCTTAGCTTTCCCTTTTTCTGCTTTATTAGCCTCAGCTTCCTCCTGCTTCCTCTTCTACTCCTCCATCCTAGTTTTCTTTCTCACCTTCTCAGGGCACTCCTTATGTCCCGCCTTCAAAGTTTTCTTCTGTTTGGTAGGAGTTGATCTGTGTTTCCGAACAACAACTGAAATAGCAGCTCCTACAAAGCATCTCCCCTATCCTTGATAATTGAGCTTTGGCCTTTCTCAATCTAAGAAGCTAGTTTCTACCTTTTCGGATTTGGCTTGCTTGTCACCTCTCCAAGGTTGGTGAGAGTCGGCAGATCTTGCATTTTTTGTTGAAAAGCCTTTTTAGTTTCTATTCGCTCAGCATCAGAACTGAGAATTACTTGAATATTGTTGTTGGGTGGGATGAAGTCTGTGGGAGACAAAGCTTCTCCTTCATCTACCAAGCGCACCAATTTTTCTATCATAAAACTGATTTTGAGCCCAAAGCTAACTCCTGTGGTGAAAATTCCTTTGTCAGGTATATTGGAGTTCCTCTTGACATTCTCCAGTATTCTTTCAAAGATAAACTCTGCCCAATTTCCAAAAATCTCATCATCGATCACCATCAAAACTGAATATTTCTTCTTGCTAATTTCTGAGTGTGATCTCACCTCACACTAAAGCATCCTGATAGCGGTATCTCCCAAAAATTTGTAAAATCTATCGAGTTATGTCATCTTTGTAGTGACTTTCCAGTTGGTTTTAACAGAATCGTTCTTCCAGTTCCACCAATTTTCCTCCATTTCCTCTCTAACTCCATATCGATAGGAGGCAAAATGCGCACCATTGTTCTTCAACTAGAATATTTTATTCAGCAACTGGGGGTGGGATTGGATTGGTACTCTGGTTATAGTGGTTGTGAAAGATTTTTCACCTTTGGCAATCTCAGCTTGTGCATAGAATTCGGCAACCGTAAGCGGATGGAACTGTTTAGGATAAACTGTCAGAAAATGGATGAGTTCTTTATTATGCAGTTTCTCAACCAGACGAGAGTCTGGGCACACCTTCTGGGCTTCCTCCCATAACAGGATTTTCTTTTTATTTATCTAGGCTGCCCTCCTCTGTTCGAACATCAGAAGTGCAACTAATTCTTCATCCTCGGCCAGTTTCACCAATTCAGCTTGTGGGATGTATTTTCTCAGTGTGCACGACTCAGTTTGGCCAGATGTGGATGTCCTTTGCTTGGGATTTTTTGCGGATGTTCTTTTAGGCATGTTTAACGCAAGACAGATGAAATAAATGAAGGGAATGTTTGTCTGGAATACTTTGAATGCTATGGGTTTTCTGAGGGTTTCAAGTACTTCAAATATTTGCTGAGGCAATAAGAATAAATGCGAGTATCCCTTCGCATATTTATGAAACTGAGTTGTGGATTGGATGGACAAAATTTGTTTGACTACACACAATCAACGATTGAAAAGAGGCGTATGTTGAGTTGTCTACCACGATCGTATGTGGGGGAGCGGGTTTTGACACATGGCACATCCAGATTGATCTATCGCCTGCCTTGTATTTATTGAGACTTGTGAGATAAGTCAAATTTGAATTCAAAACATCCCGCCTCTAGCTCGAAAATTGAAACTTGATTTTCATTCCAGATTTTCAGTTTCTAATTCGGGAGCTTGGACTCAGTTTAATTTCACAACCTTCTTTAAATGATATCCAGACCCAAAAACTAGGAATTAGTTGTCAAAATATCAGTTCTTCAGTTTCTTCTGAGATACCACTTTTTGATAAAAAAAAATTGGTTAAGTATAAAGACCAAAAACTAAAAACTGAGCGCGAAATCCAGAAAACTGAAAACTGAGAGCTAGGACTCAGTTTTAATCCGCATTTACTCCTCTTCAAATGAGATTTCATCAAACTCAAGTAAACCAAGTTCGATGCACAATTCTTTGGATCTGGTTTCAGGTAGAGGTTTGGTGAAGATATCTACTAACTGATCTTCAGTTCTTATATATTCGACAAATATATTCTTCTTTTTCACATGATCTCGGATAAAATGATGTCGGATGTCTATGTGCTTTGTCCTTGAATGGTGAACTGGATTTTTGGTAGTGCACATAGCACTGCTATTATTACAATATATTGGCACGCATCCAGTTTTGACATCATAATCGAGCAATTGTTGCTTAATCCAAAGCACTTGAGCACAACAACTAGCAGCTGCTACATATTCAACTTCGGTGGTGGATGTAGCTACAGAATGCTGCTTTTTGCTAAACCAGGTAATCAATTTGTGGCCTAGGAACTGACTAGTTCCACTTGTGCTCTTTCAATCTATTCTGCAACCTCCAAAATCTGAATTTGAATATCCATTCAAAATTAGTTCGTCAGTTTTGGGATACCATATACCTAAGGATTCGGTTCCCTTCAGGTACTTCACAATCCTCTTGGCAGCTTCCATGTGCGATTTCTTAGGATTTGCTTGAAATCTCACACAAACTCCAACAACATATGAGATATTTGGCCTGCTCGCAGTCAGATATAACAAAGATCCAATGATTCCTCTATAGCTCATTGGGTTTACTGGTTCTCCTTCTTCATCAAGATTGATCTGAGCATTGGGACTCAAAGGAATCCTTAAGGCTTTAGTTTTCTCTAGACAAAACTTGTTTATCAAATCTTTGGTATATTTCATTTGGTTGATGAAAATTCCTCCTTCGGATTGAATCATATGTAGACTGAGGAAATATGTCATCTTGCCCATCATGCTCATCTGAAAATTACTTTGCATCAACTGGGAAAATTTCTCACATAGCTCCAAGTTCTTACAACCAAAGATGATATCATCAACATAAATTTGAACTAATAGGATGACAGTTCCGTCCTTGATACTGAAGAGAGTTGTGTCAATTTTTCCTTTCTGAAAACCATTCTTGAGAAGAAACTGAGACAGAGTCTCATGCCAAACTCTGGGGTGCTTGCTTCAACCCATATAAAGCTTTTCTCAGTTTGTAAACTCGATTTCCTTCTTCAAAGCCTGGGGTTGTTCAACATATACTTTTTCTTTCAGTTCCCCATTGAGAAATGCACTTTTCACATCCATCTGAAAAACTGTAAAATTATGATATGCAGCATAAGCAAAGAACAATCTAACGGTCTCTAATTGGGCAACTAGAGCAAAAGTCTCATCGAAATCTATGCCCTCACACAGTGCAATATCCCTTGGCAACCACTCTGATAATATTTCTTGCATAGCATTGGTCCAATCTGTTGACTTCAGGGCATCTTCGATCTTCGTCAGTTCTAATTGTTGAGAGATAAATCATGACAACAAAGAACGTCCTTGGCGGGTGCGAACTGGGTTTGCAATATTTTCCAAACTGCATCCTCAGGGTGATATCTCAAAAATCTTAGCTTTTGGACCTGGATTACTTCGATTAGTTGAGTAGAAGGACCTGGAAAATAAATTCCTGAAACTGCAACAGTGGTTAGTGAAGAATCTGAAACTAGTTCTTCCTCTCCTGAAGGTTAATCTTCCTAACCTAGATCCTGCATAAAAATGTGCTGGATTCTAGTATAGTCTAGCAACTCTTGTAATGTCCTGTATAGGCTAAGTATCGAGTTGTAATAGATTAGATTGCTAGAATCATTCCTAGCAGATTGTGGCTGCTAGAGATATTAGCAGACGAGGATAACTGCTAGAGATAATAGTGGTCAAGTGCTAAGGAGGGGATTGCTAAGGAGATATCAATCCTATGTCAAAGGAAGAGACTGGTAGAATCAAGTACTCACCAGTCGGAAGAACAAGTAGCAGAATGCTAGAAGAAGTTAGCATTTGCTAAAAGCAAAGTGTAGCAGAATGCTGAAGGAGTCAGCATTCGCTAGCATATAGCAGATTGCTAAAGGCGATAGCAATCCGGAATCAAAGGAATCAAGTGCTAAGCGTGAGAAACTGCTGAGCAGTCAGTAGTCCGATACATGGTTTAGCAGATTGCTAGGAAGGCTTAGCAGATCGTTCCGAGAAGGCTTAGCAAGGCGAGATAGCTAACAACGATTGCTACACTACCGTTCTGACAGACGTATACATAAAGGAAAAAACTTTCCCAAAGTAGGTCGGAAAGTATTGTACGACACTGGAAAGGACGGACAAAGTTGAACCACTCTTGGGCGAAGGAGCCGTTGTGTCTAACGGGTATGTAGATTCAAAGTTTGAATCTCCAAGTATAAAAGACAAGTCCAGAAGTGAGAGATGACTACTGCTTCAATCACTGCCTACAATCGCAAACATCCTAAGTGAGAGATTCATTTGACAAATCGAACAAGTGATAAAGTAGTCAGTTGAGAGCACGAGAGAAAAGTGTATTCAAATCTCTCAACAACCAGGAGTGTCTTCCATTTAATATCTGACATTGCCTTTAAGAGATTCCTTGACTTCGGTCGAGAATCCAATCATTGGGATACCTTCCATCCTAGGAAGCATCCAGCAGTCACATCTCTGAAAAAGGATTGACTCCGACGGGCATATTGCCGAAAACAGACAGGTTCAGGAGAGAACTTTGAAAGCTCCCCCTAGCAGCGAAGGACAAGTTTTACGAAGGTTAGCCCTTGACTTGGCCGGAGCTGCAGCTGACTGCGGAGAACGAAGTAACGGAGGATAGTTTTGTAGTGGTCGGGTCGAAAGTTCTCCGCCTGCTACAAGTGAAGACAAATCCTTGTATTTCGTATACTTTCTTAGTGAAATTCTTAGCATTTCGGCTAAGGAGTGGACGTAGATCTATTTGATCAAACCACTATAAATATCGTGTCCCTTTACTATTTTATTGATTTACTGTTTCTTGTGTTTGATTTTGAAACCTAGCAACCAAGTTGCTAGAGTATAACTTGAAGAAACCCTAATTCTGTCTTGAGCTAAATCTACTTTGATAGGAACTTAAGTGCAAGTGAATGTTAATATTCTACTGCATTTTGCGTGTGTTTGTTGTTTGCATTCACCACGACGACTCTGATCTCAGGACCAACAAGTGGTATCAGAGCAGGAGGTTGAAAGATCGACTGCTTCTGAGTCGCTTTATGACCAGATCTAGTTTTTCCTTGCGCTGGTATTCTGTTCCTTTGTTTGTCTAGCTCAGGTTCAAATTTTGTCAAGATGAACCATACCTTGCCCAAGTATACCAAGGAGAAGTTCAACTCATGGCAGAAGCTTGCCATCATACCACTTCAAAGCATTCATCCGGAGATGGCGGATGTTCTTGAGAAAGGTCCTATTAAAATTATGAAAGCTAACACTTTTATAGGATAGGTCGTTGATGGACAACCGGCACCACCTCAAATGATTCCAAAGCCATTCGAGGAGTATATGATAGAGGATAAGAAGCGAGCCCAGCTGGAGCATTTAGCAAAGAAGCTTATCCTTGATTCTTTGCCTCCGTTGATGGCAGATAAAGCCTTGGACTTTGATACACCCAAGCAAATGTGGGATTATGTCTTTGAATCCTCCCAGGAAACCGACCAAATGAAGCGCAACAAGCTCTAGGTAGGTGTTGATAAATATGAATCCTTCTCTATGCTTGCAGGAGAATCTATTCAAGCTATGGAAGAAAGGTGCAACACTATTGTTGGAGAGCTTCGCAACCTGGGAAAGAAATATGACAATGGGGAGATGAACAACAAGATCATTTCTAAACTCTTCCCAACAGAAGACTGGTTTGTGAAAATGACAAGCTTGAGCGAGATGGACATCAGCAACATGTCAACATCCGAGGTATTTTCTCAACTTAAAACTCATGAGTTTATAATTCAGCAGTCAAAGAAGAATGAAGCAGTCGTGGCACAAGCTCAATCGACACCCACTGCTAACTCTGAGGACTTAGCATTCTTTGCTAAGAGAGATCCCAGCAAATGGAAGCCCAAGAAGCCTTTCCATGGTGAGTGATCTGCTCCAGCGTCGCCAACAAAGGAGGTTGTTTCAACCTCAGGTTCACAACCTGTTGATTTAAAGAACAGCGAGCTGGAAGAGCAGATGAGAAAGCTTTAGAAGCTGATGCTGGAAGCCAAAGCTGAGAAAGAAGCCAATGAGGCTAAGCTTTCTTCACCATCCACCCGCTCAGCAGAGTGAAAGCCTAGGACATGCTTTGTGTGTTATTCGCCAGATCATCTCAAGCAGGAATGTCCAAAAGTCAGCAAAGAGGAGAGAGAGCGCCTGAAGCAAAGATTTGAAAGACTTGCTGTTAAAGCCGTTACCAGAGCGATTACCTTACTAAGCTATCTTTAGAGTTTTCAAAGATTTATGAAATTAAAGATGCTATAGTAGGAGAGAACACTTCGCTACAATTAAAAGTCACATCTTTGACGAATGAAGTCGAAAGACTAAGGTCTGGTAGCGATGAACTCTCAAAACTCAAGGATGATTTCTCCAAACTCTCTGAAAATTTTCAAAACCTTGAAAAAGAGAATCACGCTTTGAAAAACAGGGCTAGTAAGGAATGCATTTGTGCTTATACTACTAGCAAGGCAGTACTAAATGCCATTGTGAGCCAACAAAGATCTCATACTGATAGATATGCGTTAGGCCTTGGTAGTATTGAAGCTTCTAGCAAACCCTCTAAGAACGTTGTATTTGATAAGGCAGAAACTTCTAAGCAGAGAAAGAGTCAATTCGTCTCTGATGGAAAGTTATATGCTAAAGAGGATACTAAGGGAAAGATGACGTTTGAATCTTTAAATGCTAAGCAGGGGGAAAGACGTAAGTATATTGGATCTGCTGAACCTCAGCAGAGGAAATAGAGATCGCATGCTAAGCAGGCATCTGCTAGACCCCAGCAGAGGTCACAACAAGCCAATGCTTAGCAGATTGCTAAGCAATTATCCCCAGCAGTGTCGAGAAGGAATGCTGAGCATTTTGTTCCCAATGCTAGGAAATCATATCCTTCCTTCCACAATGGCAAGCAGATTCATTATCATGCTGTAAGACCACAGTATCACTCTTACACACCACATAGGAGGAACACCTATGTTAGGTCTGAGTCCAAACCATTTCCATTTCAAAGGACTAGGATGGCTAAGCACACAACCACACCTAGATCTATTTATGCAAAGCATACTTATCCTAAGGTCGAGAAGGTTGTGAAGGGTGAGATCAAGAAGAAAATCTTGAAGATCACCAAGATGTGGGTTCCAAAAGGAACCATGATCCATGCTAATCCCGCAGGACCCGATGCTAAGCGGGTACCTAAATCAACTTGTTGATTGTTTTGCAGGATCAGGATCCCTGTGCTAAGACACCAAGTATGTAAAATGAATAGATCCTTGATAGCGGTTGTTCAACCCATATGACGGGGGATGAAGAGTTGTTCTCTGACATTCAAAGATTTCATGGCCCCACAGTCATGTTCGGTGACAATAGCAAAGGCAGAGTGGTTGGGAGAGGATGCATAGAGCGAAATGGACTAAGGATTTTCAATGTTGCCCTCGTGTCCAATCTCAAGCACAACCTGCTAAGCATTAGCCAGCTATGCAAAAATGGGTACACCGTCTCTTTCGTTAATACTGGGTGTTCTATTGCTGACAATGCTACAGGTGAAGTAAAGCTTCGAGGCATCCGAAGGGGTGGCCTATATATTGTTGATTGGCAAAGCGGTCAACAACATTCGTGCTTTGTAGCATTGAGCAAGGAAGAGACAACTTGGCTATGGCACAAGAGGTTAAATCATCTGAATTTCAAAACCATTAACCATCTAGCCAAGATAAAGCTTGTTGTAGGTCTGCCTGCTGAGACTTTCTGCAAGGAAGGAGTGTGCAAAGCTTGTCAGCAAGGGAAGCAGACCAAAGCATCATTCAGATCCAACCCGGAGAAGGCCATCTCAGAAAGGATCCTAGAGCTCTTGCACATGAATTTATTTGGCCCAGTCACTCCACCCACTGTAAGTAGAAAGATTTATACACTTGTGGTTGTTGATGACTACTCCAGGTACACGTGGGTTTGATTGCTAAAGACTAAAGATGAAGTAAAGCTCATCCTACCGGAGCTAATCCTAAAGGAGCAAAATAGCAAAGAAGTTACAGTTAAGAGGATTAGATCGGACAATGGAACCGAGTTTTGCCACGGGATCTTGATGGATTTTTGCTCCGAAGCTGGTATTGGGCATGAGAAATCCACTGCTAGCACTCCCCAGCAGAACAGTCTAGCAGAGAGAAGGAATCGAACATTGAAGAAAGCAGTGAGGTCTATGCTAGCCGATTCCGAGCTGTCTGCTAAGTATTAGGGCGAAGCAGTCATGACAGCTTGCTATACTCAGAATAGGAGCACAATCACTACCAGATTCAATAAAACTCCTTATGAAGTATACAACGGTCGTAAGCTTTCTATAACTCATCTCCGTGCTTTTAGTTCGACATGTTATATTCACAACAATGGGAAGTCAAAGCTTAATACTTTTTCGCCTAAGTCTGATGAAGGTGTGTTCCTTGGATATGGTCACCCTTCTCACAAAGGCTATAGAGTATTAAACAAGACGACCGGAGTTGTGGAAATAACATGCAATGTTATTTTTTATGAGTCTATCTTAGTGCACAGAGTTATAAGAGAGAAAGCGGTTATTAATCATGAGACTAATGATGTCCATAGTCAATCAATCTTGAATTCTTTCGAAAATATGTGTATTGACCCCACTAAGTCTATGAGTGATTACAATCCAATCCAGATGCACTCAGCAGGTGACCAGACTGCTGATCGGGCCAATGATGCTAACGATCATGCTGAGGCCACCAATCTGATTTATCTTAATGATAATTTGGATATCTTGGGATTGCTTAATGAAGACGATTAGGGGATCCCGTTTCCAGCAAGAGGTGCTAAAGTCGGTGTAGGCGCTGCTGATGATGTTGCCAAAGCCGTTGCTGAGCATTTGGAGAATGCTGAGGATCAGGCTGCTGAAGTTCCAGTTGCTGAAGTCCTTCTTGCTGAAGTTCCAGATGCTGAGTTGCCAGTTGCTGACATTCCTGATGCTGAGAATCAGGATGCTGAGATTTAGAATGCTGAACCCACAGAGATTGCTGAGGAAAATGTTGTAGCAGACAACAACCTAGCAGGCAAGGCCGATGCTGATGTTCCAGAACCTAGCAATTCGAAGCCAAGATGGCTACGCGATCATCCTTTGGATGTTGTCCTTGGTGACATCAATGATCCTATTATGACGAGAGCGTTCTATATCTTGCACGAGGAGCCTACGAAGGTTGAATATGCTCTACGATGTCCAGATTGGGTGAATGCTATGCAGGAGGAGCTAGCAGAGTTCACACGCAATCATGTTTGGGATCTAGTAGATAGACCAGAGCATCAGACTGTTATTAGAACCAAGTGGGTGTTCAAGAACAAGAAAGATGAGTTAGGAACAATCATCCGCAACAAAGCTCGTTTAGTAGCAAAGGGCTACAGACAATGTGAAGGAATAGACTATGACAAGACGTTTGCTCCAGTAGCCCGACTGGAAGCTATTCATTTATTCCTGGCATATGCTGCACATCATGAGTTTTCTATGATGCAAATGGATGTGAAGAGTGACTTTCTTAATGGTGAGCTCAAAGAGGAAGTTTACGTTGAGCAACCACCAGACTTTGAGCAGGGAAACCAAGTTTATAGGCTAAGGAAAGCCTTATATGGCTTAAAGCAGGCACTAAGAGCGTGGTATGGAACTTTGTCTAAGTTCTTGCTAGCTAATGGATTCAAGAAGGGAAAGATAGACCAGACTCTCTTTCATATTAAGGATGAAGGAAGTATCTTGCTCGTACATATTTATGTCGACAACATTATTTTGGATCGAAGAATCAAAGCTTGTGTGACAAGTTTTCGAAGCTCATGATAAGCAATTTCCAGATGAGTATGATGGGGAAGATGTCGTACTTTCTCGGATTACAAGTCCAACAGTCAAGCGAGGGGATATTTATTCATCAGAGGAAATACACTCGCGACCTGATTGCTAAGTATTGTCCGGAGAA
Organism: Plectranthus barbatus; assembly: GCA_026898455.1. Lineage (NCBI taxonomy): Eukaryota > Viridiplantae > Streptophyta > Magnoliopsida > Lamiales > Lamiaceae > Plectranthus > Plectranthus barbatus. The sequence goes on from JAPKLW010002493.1 coordinate 19,117, forward strand.
GACGAAGAGTCTAAGGATTCCAATAAGCACGACCTGTATAGCTGCGCTTGAAAAATAAGGAGATGATGTGAATCTTACTCTCTATCGAGGTATTATCGGTTCATTGCTATATCTCACAGTTAGCAGATCAGATATATCGTATGATGTTGGTCTATGTGCGAGATATCAAGAAAATCCCAAAAAGTCGCACCTGGACACTGCTAAGAGGATTGTACGATATCTCAAATGCACCGAGGGTCTAGGAATTTGGTATCCAAGGTCAGATGGTCTAGCATTGGGTGGCTACTCAGATTCAGACTTTGGAGGGTGCAAGATTGATAGGAAGAGCACCAGTGGGACATGCCTATTCCTTGGACACAAGCTTATTAGCTGGTTTAGTAAGAAGCAGCACTCAGTGGCTACATATACTACTGAAGCAGAGTATGTAGCAGCCGCTAGCTGTTGTGCGCAAATCTTGTGGATTCGGCAACAATTGCAAGATTATGATATTCCTCATGAATGTGTGCCGATTTACTGCGACAACAACAGTGCAATGTGCATAACGAAGAATCCAGTTTATCATTCGAGGACGAAGTATATTGATATCCGACATCACTTCATCAATGATCATCAAGAGAAAAAGGATATCAACGTCCAATATATATGCACAGAAGAACAGATTGCGGATATCTTCACTAAACCGCTAGCTGAGGCCAGATTTAAAGAATTATGCATCAAGTTAGGCCTTATGGAAATAGACGATGCTATGGATGAATGAGTTGTTATTCTCATTCTTTCTTGATTTCTTGAAGCTCTGAAGGAGATGGAGAAACGTATCCAAGCTTACGTCTGTAGACTGCTAGGTCTTGATGCTAAGTCAAGACTGCTGCACAGATAGCAGAGGAATACTAAGTCCAAGCTCTTAGCATTCCCGAAGGTGTATGATATTGGGAATATTCATTGAAGGTTGCTAGAGGATTTGGCTGCTAAGTTCGAACCCTTAGCAGACTACACCTGTATGAATTGAGTGCTGAGTCCAAGCTCTTAGAAGACTCATATGCATTCTAAGGATTTCCTACGATAGCAGACTGTTAACTCCCAAGACGTAGCAGTCTCCACCATGCAAAGGAAGTCAAACGCGGGATGAATTTAAATTTCAAATAGTACGTGCATTTATTGCGTGCAGACGACGGCGACGAACCAGAGCTTGACACGTCATCGACACTTGAGTTCGTAGGGGCGTGGGTCACCATACGAAACATCCTCGTGAAGCCCAGCCATCGATTCAATTTGAAGAGGCGTACCCCAACCGTCAGATCTTTACCAGTAAGGTATATACCCTTCACTTACGCGAATTTCTTCACTTTATAGAAATTCAAATCCCTAAGCCTTCTTGCCTTCATGCTCTCCAAAATTCCCACAATCTCTCTCAAAAATTTCCTAAGTTCTTCTACAATGGCTGCTAACCCTGAATCCCCCACCCAATCTCATCACTCTGGTTCTGAACCATCTGTTCATACCGCCTCATCGGATTTGTCTATTGAATCCGAAATTCCTATTCAATCTCTTACTTCCACCATGACTCTCCATGAGAGGTGGGCACCTCAATACACTAGTGTTGTCAAGAAGGAAGACGTGGACGACGACGTTCTATATGGACAATTGGTGACGCTTGCCAAGACCAAGGCACAGTCCAATATTTCCAACAAGCAGAGGCGCACGACGCAGATTATGAAAGATATGATTCTATACACCCCTCTCGCCGCTACGCAATCTCCAGATTGGCTTATGCAAGTTCTTGAAAAAGCTGGATTTATTGGGTACTTGTCAGCAGAGCCATCGTGGTTCCACCCACATATGGTGTCTGAATTCTATGCTAGGGCAGTAGTGGAGGAGCCCTCTGAAAAATCTTTCAAGACCTCGATATTCGGTATGATATTGGAGGTGAATGCAGACATTCTTGCTGCAAAGTTTGGGCTTTCCAAGGACGGTGCTCGTATTGCTATGTATAAGCTACACGATCAGGCTGAGATGGAGAAGCGATGGAAGATATGGAAGAAGCCGGAGCTAGTGAAAGACAACAAAGGCCAGTCGATCACCTTCAAGGTCGCACACCCTATCAACCAATTTAAGGGGGAATACAAGCTTTTGGCTGAGCTGGTGATCAAAATGTTTCAGTGTGATGCTGGTTCATACTCCCAGATGTCTGCTCACTGGTATTCCGTGATGATGGCCCTGGTGGACAAGGTGAAGGGAAATTGGGCCGAATTCTTTTTTGGGAGGTGGCTGGAGCATGTGAAGAAGAATATGACTGTGAAGAGGGATGACATATTCTCTTCGAATGTGAATTTTGGATTATAAATCAGTAAACTCATCGAAAAGTTCTTTCATAAGAAAAGGCTGGATGCAGGGGAGAGGTTGCTTTCAACGAACTTTATTCCTCAGACGAGGAAGGCAACTGATCATCCCGACGCTAGCCGCCCAAGGGTTCTGAAGGGCACGACGAACGTGGACACCACAATTCCTACATCTCCAGAGCATCTAGCATTCTAGCAGTTGGAGCACGCCATTGCTATGACTCCGGAGGAGATAGCGGCTGCTAGGAAAGAAGCAGAGACAGAGAAATGCTTCCAGGAGCTTGAAGAAATTAAGAAGCTCGAGCTAGGAGGAGATGTCCCTGTGCCCACTGCTCAACTGGATCCTCTGGCTGCTACCATTCTTAAGAGGCCCCGAACAGAGATAACTATGCCTGAGAAAAGGAGGACTAGGAGGCGGGTTCAGAAGCCACTGGATCCGATCTCTAAGGACGTCCCCACTCCTGCTGAGCCAGAGAAGAAGAGGACCAGACAGAGGTTAGTGAAGAAATCGGAGCAGAAGGAAGCTACTAAGGAGACTCCGAAAGTAGAGGATCAGAATAAAGGTAGTCCTTTGTCTTCCAAGCCCTTATCTGAAAGATTGAAAGGAATAAAAGAAAGGAAGAGGCAGAGGCAAGCAGAACGCAGAGTGCAGGAGCAGAAGAAGTTTAAGAAGAACATGGAGCAGATGATGTTCGATGCTCGTGATCAGAATTTCGAGCAAGCTAAGCGGGCTGCCGATGAACGTGCTGAGGCAAGGAGGGCTGCTCAGTTGTTGGAGCAGGCGGCATGGGAGGCTTCCCAACAAGCAATCCAGGCTGAGAAGAAGAAGAAAGGAAAAGCAAAGGAAGGTGGACGGATCCCTGTCACCATTCCGAAAGTCCATGCTGGTGGAGCCATAGTGCCCGAGGAGGAAGTAATGTCCGACAAGGAGCTTGATCAACTTTTGTAGTCCGGAGCTTTCAATATGCCGGAGCAAACCAAAGGGAAGAGTGTTCAATTCCATGAACCGAATGAAGAGCCAAGCAGCAGCAGTTCTGATGATGAAATGCCACCCAGAGATAGGGAAGCAGGTCCTTCCGGAGCAGGTCAGCAGGCAGAGGATGAGGCTAAGACTTCTAAGGAACCGCATGTTGAGCAGACTGCTAACGTTGCTGAAGGACAAGGTGCTGAGCAGGTTGCTAGCATCTCCGAAAGGAATGAAAGCACACAAGGCGAGGAGAAGGTCAGCGAAGAGACTTCTGCTGGATATGAAGATGCTTATTCTGAATCAGATTTCGATGGTGAATTTGAGGACGTATACGATGCACGCTTCCTGAGGAAGATTAACGGAGGCGCAGATAGTCACCTACGAGTACCCTTCGACGGTCTTCTAGGGCCCCGATTCAAGTTGAGAAGGATTGCTCAGTGGTGTGCTCCTGTTCATATCAAGGAGGAGGCGAGTGGAGATCTACTTCCAATACATTTTGAGATCGAAGAATTCATTTCGGTGGAAGTTGAAAGAGACTTAGCCAATGTCTTCTATGGTGAGATCGATGAGATGACAGAGCAAGGGAAGATTTTAGCCGAGGAGCTGAGGAGATGGAAATTCGTTGATTATGTTACACATCAATTGTGCTTTGAGGAAAGGAAGCTGGTCACCACTGCTAGAGGCTTAAACTTCTGGAGGAAAGAAGAGTCATGGGCGAACGATTGGGTTGATCAAGTAGCCGGATCCAAGCAGTACTAAGATAAGCAGATCATTGCTAGGCCGCAGGCGATCCGTGCTCATCGACTGTTCTCAAATTCCAAATCATTGCCGCCATCTTCTTTTGCCCCAGACGGTTACTCAGATGCCCAGATCGAGCTTTCAAAGCGCCAGGCTAGAGCGGCTGCTGAGTACCGTCGTCATCAAGCAGAATATGACTTCGAAGAAGGAAAGGATGGAAGATAGAAAGGCCGAAATGATTGCTGAGCATGAGGCTGCTGAGTTGAATGAAAAACACAGAATAATTGTCTTGTTTTTGGGCTTGGACATTCTTGGCATCATAAAAGCTGCCCAAGCTGAGGAAGCTCAGGAGGCCAAAACTGCTCAAATCTTAGATGCTACTCAGAGGATATTGAATGAAGAAGAACGCTATTTGGCTGCTCAGGCTCAGATTGCTAATGAAGCTAAAATTGCTAAGATCATGGCGGGTGCTCAGCTATTGATAGATGAAGAGTCACGCTACTCTGCTGCTCAACAAGCAAATGCTGAAGCCTTGGAGATAGCACAACCTAGCCAGGAAGGGACCACAAATGCTGAAGGTCTGGACATGGTGTTAGCAACAACATCTTTTGCATTTGAAGCTACGCCTGTAAGTTCCTATGACTTCCAATCTTACGTGGATTCAACCGTTCAAAAGGCAATGCGAAATGCTCTATCTTCCCTGCATGAGCGTGTTGAGATGGAGAAGGCTGAAATAAGGAAGGAAATTGATGAGGTCAGGACCAAAGTGTCAGACGTCGGCACTGAGGTTGCTAAAGTGAGGATGGATGTTTCCTCTGTGAAATAAAATGTGGAGGTCTTGACAACGGAGGTCGCTGACTCCCAGCAGCATATGATGTAAACCGTTCAATCATTCTCTTCTATCTTTTTTGCTGCAATCAAAGAGGGGGAAGAAAGGAGACTTGCTGAAGTCAAGCAGAGGAAGAAGGAGGAAGAAGCTCTGGCTGCTGCTGAGGAGGAGAGGAGGCTAGAAGTTGAAGAAATCAAGAAGAAGGAGGAAGAGCTCAGAAAGAAAGAGCTAGAACTAAAGATAAAGAAGTTAGAGATGGACAATGAAAAGCTCGCTAAGAAGATGGAGAGGGATGCGGCAGAACGAGAAGCTAGCAAGGCTTATGTGGAGAAATTCATGCAAATAACGATAAGTAAGTTCGATGAGCTTGATAAGAAGAAGCCTACTCCCGACTCTTGATCTTACACTTCTTATCTTAGCATTTTTTCCTAGCATTTCCATTTTTTATATTCCTTTTCATTTGTAATTGTAATGCTCAAATCAAATGAATGAGAATAGATTCAGACTTAGACAATTCCTTATTGTCGATTTCTGAGTTTTTATTGCGTGCTAAGTTGATATACACTTTAGCGTATTCAACGAAGTTTGCTTTGAATTGGTTGTGAATGCCTGCCAATTTATTTGGGTGCTAGAATTTCTAGCAGACTCCTTGCAGCACTTACGTATATCTTAATCGAGAAATATTCCCTGCACATATTAAGGGGGAATGATCTAAAACCAATCCCTGCTACAATTAAGATGGATTAACTCTGAGTTAGACTGCTAGCTTAGCATAGCTTTGTACTTAGAAAAATTTTGTAAAGCTTAGATTTATTTCCTCTTAATTCAGCAAGTGATAGTAAGCTTTGATCGCACCAAAAAGGGGGAAATTGTTGGGAAAATATTTCTAAATCTCCTTTAGGATCATGTTGTAAAAGGTTTTGTTGGATCAAACCTTAGTAGATTGGTCGATCAATTGCTGAATTCTAGTATAGTCTAGCAACTCTTGTAATGTCCTGTATAGGCTAAGTATCGAGTTGTAATAGATTAGATTGCTAGAATCATTCCTAGCAGATTGTGGCCGCTAGAGATATTAGCAGGCGAGGATAACTGCTAGAGATAATAGTGTTCAAGTGCTAAGGAGGGGATTGCTAAGGAGATAGCAATCCTATGTCAAAGGAAGAGACTGCTAGAATCAAGTACTCAGCAGTCGGAAGAACAAGTAGCAGAATGCTAGAAGAAGTTAGCATTTGCTAAAAGCAAAGTGTAGCGGAATGCTGAAGGAGTCAGCATTCGCTAGCATATAGCAGATTGCTAAACGCGATAGCAATCCGGAATCAAAGGAATCAAGTGCTAAACATGAGCAACTGCTGAGCAGTTAGCAGTCTGATACATGGTTTAGCAGATTGCTAGGAAGACTTAGCAGATCGTTCCGAGAAGGCTTAGCAAGGCGAGATAGTTAACAACAACTGCTACACTACCGTTCTGGACGTACACAAAAGGACAAAACTTTCCTGAAGTAGGTCGGAAAGTACTGTACGACACCGGAAAGGATGGATAAAGTCGAACCACTCTTGGGCGAAGGAGTCGTTGTGTCTAACGGGTATGGAGATTCAAAGTTTGAATCTCCAGGTATAAAAAATAAGTCCAGAAGTGAGAGACGACTACTGCTTCAATCACTGCCTACACTCGCAAACATCCTAAGTGAGAGATTCCTTTGACAAAGCGAACAAGTGATAAAGTAGTCAGTTGACAGCACGAGAGAAAAGTGTATTCAAACTCTCAACAACCAGGAGTGTCTTCCATTGAATATCTGACATTGCCTTTAAGAGATTCCTTAACTTCGGTCGAGAATCCAATCATTGGGATACCTTCCATCCTAGGAAGCATCCAGCAGTCACATCTCTGAAAAGGGATTGACTCCGACGGGCATATTACCGAAAACAGACAAGTTCAGGAGAGAACTTTAAAAGCTCCCCCTAGCAGCGAAGGACATGTTTTATGAAGGTTAGCCCTTGACTTGGCCGGAGCTGCAGCTGACTGAGGAGAACGAAGTAACGGAGGATAGTTTTGTAGTGGCCGGGTTGAAAGTTCACCGCCTGCTACAAGTGAAGACGAATCCTTGTATTTCGTATACTTTCTTAGTGAAATTCTTAGCGTTTCGGCTAAGGAGTGGACGCAGATCTATTTGATCGAATCACTATTAATATCGTGTCCCTTTACTATTTTATTGATTTACTGTTTCTTGTGTTTGAATTTGAAACCTAGCAACCAAGTTGCTAGAGTATAACTTGAAGAAACCCTAATCCTATCTTGAGCTAAATCTACTTTGATAAGAGGAACTTAAGTGCAAGTGAACGTTAATATTCCGCTGCATTTCGTTTGTGTTTGTTGTTTGCATTCACCACGATGACTCTGATCTCGGGATCAACAACAGTTGTTCGAACCACTATAAATCCTTGTGTCTTTTTTACTACTTTTATTTGTTACTTTGTGGTTGTGCATACTTGAAACTCAACACACCAAGTATTGTCGTATAATCTGCAATTAACTTAACAAATATTTGAGCTAAAACACATTCGATAAAAACTTGCTAAGTCGAGACCTTAGCAAGATAAGTGCAAGACATTGTTAATACTTCCGCTGCATATAAAAACACTCTGATTGGAGACCAACAAGTGGTATAAGAGCGATTGGTCTTTACATACTAGCTGCTTCTGAGTCGCTTAGGTCTAGATCTATATTTTCCTTGCATATTTGTGTTTTGTGCTTAGCTCAGGTTAAAATCAATGGCGAACAACGCTAAGTTTGGAAAGTTTGCTCCTGAAAAGTACTCCAACTGGAAAAAGAGGTCTTTGATCACATTGATGAATATACATCCCGATATGAAGCAAGTGATCGAAGATGGACCAATCAAAATCCAAAAGGTGAAGACTAGGATTGACGAAGATGTAGCAGGACCAGACGTAATGGTGGACAAGCCGCACGAAGAATGGCCTCAAGAGGATCGAGTTCGTGGCCAACTGGAATATGTATCCATGGATTTAATCCTAAATTCCTTGTCACCAAACCTAATGGCAGAAGCTTTGGAGTACAAGAATTCCAAAAAATTGTGGGACTTTCTTCGCACTCTAAGCACGGAGACGGATCAAATGAAGAGAAACAAGCTACAACAATGGGTAGACAGGTATGAATCTTTTCAATTGATTCCAGGTGAAACCGTCAAGGACATGGAGGCCAGATTCAACACCATTGTAGCTGAGTTAAAGAAGTTGGGAAGGACATACGAGCTTTCCGACATGAACTCAATGATTATCTTAAGATTACCAAAGAAAAATTGGTTCGTCAAAGTGACCAGCCTAAAGGAGAAATATCTGTCTGCGATAAGTACCAAAGAGGTGTTTGCTCAGCTGAAGGCACACGAATGGGACATCACGCAGATCAGCAAAAATGAAGTTGTTTGTGCTGCAGCAACCATTGAAGAACCCATCGAGGATGCAACATTCTTTGTGAAGAGAGGGACAGAAGTGGAAGACTAGGAAGCCATTCCACTTAGATCGACCAGCTCAATCCAATACAACAAAGGAGATACCAACTACCAGTAGGTCTCAAGCAAAAGAAGAAAAATGCTCAGTCAGCGAGCTAGAAGAGCAAATGAAAATATTACAAAAGCTGCTGCTAAAAGCCAAAGGAAAGAAAGAAGAATTCCTATAAAGTCAACCAGCTGACAGTCAAATAGTCAAGAAAACACTACGAATGCAACTCTCTGGATCATCTGAAATTTGAATGTCCACGAGTAGATCCAGAGGAAAGGGAGCGATTAGCGAAGCTGGTCGAAAGACGAGCATCAAAAGCTGTTACCAAAGCTTTGTTGACAAGAACGGAACTACCAGACATCCCAGATCATGACGACGAAGGATACTCATCAGAAGATGAAGAGGATGTTCTCATGGTATTCATGGCAGACATCAATGAAGATGGTAATGGAAATGAAGAGCAGACAGGAGAATCAGCTCTAGCTGTCACAAGAAATCAGGTAACAAACTCTATTATGTCTGCTGCTTCTACTTCAGAAAACATGCATAGTACTGCTGATTCATGTTATTCAGAATCAGATGAAATAACTGTAGAATTTCGTTAAAAGAATTCTCAAAAGTACATGCTTTAAAAGATATTTTAGTAAAAGAAAACTCCTCGTTGAAACCTCAGCTTTCTATTTTGACCAATGAGATTGAAAAATCTAAGTCAGCAGACGAGGAACTTTTAAAGTAAAAAATAGAATTCTCCTTCTTGAATGAAAATTATAGTATTTTAAAACAGGAGAATGAAGTTTTATAAAGCAAAACTCCGTGCAAACTGCCTGTCAGTGTAAATTTTCAAAGAGCATGAGAGATTTAGACAAGATTCTAAGTGTTCAAAGAAGTTCAAAGAATTTCGCAGGAATAGGTTTTGATAAAGGTGAATCCTGCGATGCTGAATCAAGTATATGAAAGAAGATTATCTTTGTCCCAGCAAGTGGGAAGATTCAACAATCAACTAGGAAGGACAAGAGGGAAAACTCTAACTTAGCTGCATATGCTCAACAGAAATGTTGGCAAACTAACGTCCCTCAGCTGATTGCTCAGAAAAGACTAAACTACATGTCTATTGAGAAAAGGCCAACAAAGTCTAGGTATGCAACCTAGCAGACTGTTCCATCTGCTAGGAAGGTTCACACAAATTCTAGCAAGGCTAAGCAATCTGCTGAGATTGCAAGGAAGCCAGCATACACACCAAGTAGAGGGAACTACTACTTGAGGCGAGAGTCTAAAATACAATACTTTCAAAAGACTATGAAGGCTCAACACACTATGACACATTCCTATACTAATTCAATGTATTACTCCAATAGGAACGAAAGGGTAGCAAAACATGATGACAAAAGGAATATCAATATCACGAAAATCTGGATTCCCATAGGAATAATCCAGAGAACTAATCCTGCAGGACCCATAATTGATCGAGTACCAAAATTATAACTTATTTGTTTTGCAGGAATAGGGTCCAGAGAGAAAAACTTCAAGAAAATTAAAAGAATAGATCTTAGACAGTGGATGCTCAGGTCACATGACAGGAGATGAAGAGATCTTCACAGGACTTCAAAAGATAAGAGGAGCTTCAGTCTCGTTTGGTGATAACTCCAAACCCAGAGTAATTGGTAGAGGGTGCATCGAGCAAAATGGTATGCACATGATTAATGTGGCCCTCTTCGATAGCCTCAAACACAATCTATTGAGCATCAGCCAGCTAAGTGAAAATGGTTATATTGTTTCTTTCTTTGATACAGGTTGTGAGATTGCTGATAGGACCACTGGAGAAGTAAAGCATAGAGGAATCAAAAAAGGAGGAATCTATGTTGTCGATTGGGAAAGTGGTCAGCAAGCATCATGCTTTATTGCATACAGCAAGGAAGAGACAAACTGGCTATGACAAAAAAGGCTAACGCATCTCAACTTTAAAACTATCAATTATATTGCCAAAAATAACATTGTTGCCAGATTACCCAAGGAAATCTTCAGAAAGGAAGGAATATGCAGAGCCTGTCAATAAGGAAAACAAGCCAAGGCATCCTTCAGATCCAATCCGGAAAATGACACATCAAATAGAATTCTTAAGCTGCCGCACATGGATTTATTCGGCCCAGTAACTTCACCCACCGTAGGTAATAAACAATATACCTTGGTTGCTATTGATGATTATTCCAGGTACACATGGGTGAGACTACTCAAAAGCAAGGATGAAGTAAAGACAATCCTGTCGGAGCTAATACTTCGAGTTCAGAATGGCAAAGAGCTCACGGTGAAAAGGATAAGATCTGGCAATGGTACAGAATTTTGTAACGGAGCATTAATGGACTTCTGCGCCGATGCTAGGATAGCACATGAAAGGCCCACTGCAAGAACACCTCAGCAGAACGGTCTGGAAAAGAGAAACATAACTCTCAAGGAGGCCGTATTAATAATGCTTGCGGATATAGAGCTAGGTCAGAGATATTGGGAAGAAGCGGTAATGAACGCTTGTTACACTCAGAATCGAAGTCGATTAAACGTTCGCTTCAACAAAACTCCCTATGAAATATATCATGGTTGTAAGCCTTCCTTAGCTAATCTTTGTGCTTTTGGTTCACCATGTTATATCCATAATAATGGGAAGTCAAAGTTAAGTTCTTTATCTCCCAAAGCTGATGAAGGAGTGTTCCTCGGATATGGACATCCATCTCACAAGGGATATAGAGTACTTAATAAGACAACCAAACTTTTGGAAATAACATGCAATGTTATTTTTTATGAAGCTACTTTAGTGCGCAGGACCATGAGAAATGAGTCAGATGTGATTAATGAAACCAATGATGTCAATGAACTTTCAAACTTGAATACATCCGAAGCTGAACCGATTGATCCAACTAGGTTAATGAATGAAACATCGTCTCCACTGAAGATCTTGACTGATCAGCAAACAATCAAGATGGCCGGTGATGCAACTAGTAATGTTGAGGCCACCATAAATTCTCTCAAAGAACTCATATCTTAAGGGGGAACTCTAGAAGAAGAAGCCAATAAGAAAAATTAAGATGTTGCTAAGAATCTCAAAATTGGAGAGAGAATTCACCAGACGATACACCATAAGACAATTCTTCAGCAAAAAGTCAACCTGTCAAGCATATCAGATAGTCTGAACAACCTACAACTTGTCGATGTTCCAATCTCTGAAAGTTATATTGGAACGTCTAACAGACAAACTATTCTAGTAAAAGAACTACAAAGACTGAAGTGGCTGCTCTGAGATCATCCCACATAAGCGATTGTAGGAGATCTTACAGATCCAATCCGAACCAGACACAGCGCCATGTTAGCCTGCTTTATATCTCAAGAGGAGCCTACCAAAGTAGCAGACGCTCTCAAATCAACTGATTGGATGAACACAATGCAGGAAGAACTGTCAGAGTTCACTCGAAATCACATGTGGGAACTTGTTGATCGACCAACACACCAGTAAGTAATAGGAACCAAGTGGGTGTTTAAGAACAAGCGCGATGAAAATGGACTCGTTGTTTGCAACAAAGCAAGATCCGTTGCCGAAGGATATGAGCGGCGCGAAGGAATATATTTCGATGAAACATTTGCTCCAGTTGCTCGCTTGGAAGTAATCAGGTTATCCCTAGCATATGCTGCTCACTATGGATTTATTGTCTTTCAGATGGATGTCAAGAGCGCATTCCTGAATGGTGAATTAAAGGAGGAAGTCTACGTGGAGCAACCTCCAGGATTTGAATGCGGAAACAAGGTGTACAGATTAAAGAAAACTCTTTATGGTCTGAAGCAAGACCTAAGATCATGGTACGAGACATTATCATAGTTTCTACTAAAAAACGGTTTCAGGAAAGAGAAGATTGACAGGACACTCTTCTTCATCAAGGATGCTGAAGACATACTGCTCGTCTAAATCTATGTGGATGACATGATATTTGGATCAAGAAATCTAACACTATGTGAAAAGTTTGCAAGACTTATGCAGACTAATTTTCAGATGAGTATGATGGGAAAGATGTCATATTTCCTAGGTCTACAAGTTCAGCAATCTTGTGATGGGATCTTCATTCACCAGAAGAAGTATACAAAGGATCTCATCAACAAATTTTGTCCAGAGAAGACTAAGACACTGTGGATTCCCATGAGCATAACATGTTAAATATCAATGGACGAAGAAGGCGAATCTGTGGACCCCACAACATACAGAGGTATTATTGGTTCTCTATTATATCTAAAGGCCAGTAAGCCAGACATTTCGTATGCCGTAGGAGTATGTACTAGATATCAAGCAAATCCAAAGAAATTGCACATGGAGTATGCATGAAGGATCGTTAGATATCTGAAAGGAACGGAATCCTTAAGAATTTGGTATCCTAGAGCAGATGATCTCACACTCGTTGGATATTCAGACTTGGACTTCGGAGGATGTCAAATTGATCGAAAGAGTACGAGCGGGACATGCCAATTCCTTGGCCATAAGCTGATAAGCTGGTTCAGCAAGAAGCAACACTCCGTTGCAACATCTACAACATAAGCTGAATATGTGGTTGCTGCAAGTTGTTGTACACTGGTGTTGTGGATCAAACAACAACTTCAAGACTATGAAGTCAGCACCAATTGCGTTCCCATATATTGCGACAACAACAATGCAATGTGCATTACAAAGAATCCAGTACATCACTCTAGGACGAAGCACATCAATATCCGACATCACTTCATTAGGGATCACGTTGAGAAAAAGGACATCTCAGTGGATTATATCAGGACAGAAGATCAGCTAGCAAACATTTTCACTAAACCTCTAGCAGAAGGGAGATTCAAGGAGCTTTGTCTAAAGCTCGGTCTATTAGAGTTAGATGAGGTTGTGGAAGAATGAGTCCCAGCTCTCATTCTGTTCTTGGATTTCTTAGAATTCTCGAAGGTTATTTGGAATTCTTGGACTTATGGAATTAGTTGGATTCCTTGAAGATTTTGCGGAATAAGAGTGTGTCCAAGATCATGCTCTTCAGAGGAATTTCGACAAATTCAACCCGATTGCTGAGTGCCAACTCACAGCAATCTTGACGGTCAAATATAGAAAAATATTAGTTTCAGCAGACCAAGTTAGGAGAATGCTGAGTCCCAGCTATCGGCATATAAAGATGACTGTTGAATCATTAACTGCTGAATCAATTTTGGGAAATTGATCAGATAAGGGAACAAATATCGGGATACTGAACTGATGTATCAAGTAAAGATCATCTTTAGTGACAAAGCAACGAATGATATTCAATATCATTACCGAAGATTTTGTTCAAGGCTCGAGACGATTCAGTTCTAAAAATAGCGTCTCGAATGGCCACGTGGAAAGTCATACCAAAACCGTCGGTTCCCAAGGAAGACAAAGTGATTGGTTGAACAAGTCTCTAGGGCGAATACATCTATTAAAGGCAAGGATAGTTGCTTAGGAATTTATATCCAAAACCTCCCTATGCATTTATTCTCTTCGTTCAAACCCTGTTGCTCGAGATAAACCATAAATGTCTTCTACCATTTCACCAAAGTACCTTCAGAATGGGTTTGAGCAACGTGACTTGGAAGTATCCAAATTGAGAGGAAGAATAGTTGTATTCACAGTGATCATATCTAAGAAGATTCTCTCAATTCTCGGTTCACCTTTGATGATGAGCTTTCTGATATTAGAACCGAATGAGATAGGTGGTTCATTCTGTCAGGCCATGACAACTTTCTCGTTGGAGAGATATAAACTTTTTGGGTGGGTCTAAAGATAGATATTCCTTGGTCACAATAGGATGGGAATTCCTATGGGTAGGGAATCTCATACCATTTCTGTAGGGTTTTCCCGTGAACCGAATCACCAAAACAAATTTGAACCAGATCAATTTATGGATATTGTGCACAATTAAATATATAATAAACCCTAGCATGCTCCTATGAATTTAATTCTTATAATTGTGGATTTAGGAATTTACCGTAACTCCGTAGTCTCTGTACCGATCTTTTGTGTTTGAACTTCCACTTTAATTCAACCACACAATTCAATTTTATCTGCGGAAGTAGAAATTAGAAATCTAATTTCTAGAATAAAATCGAAATCAAAAGAAAGAGAAGAGAAATCTGTTGTTCTCTAGATTAGATCTTCAGATTTGTTTCCCGGTGCGTTCAGATCTGCTACTGGTGAGGATTCCACAGATCTGTATTTGAGGAGGACCAGAATTCAAAAATTCTCCTCTTTTTCTTTCTCTTGAAAACGGCGCCCACTATCTCCCTCTCTAGGTTTTCTGTTTTTCAACTGTGTTACAACTTATGAGAGAGAGCTGTCTATTTATAGACCTAGGGTTGTAAACCCTAGTGGGCTCCTGGGCTCAATTCAACACACTTTCCTTGGGCCAGACCTGGGACCTAATGCAAATAATAAAGTGGGCTTATAAATTAAATAATTCCCATGTCCACAACCCAGGACACAATTAATTAATTAATATTAATTCTTTTTCACCACATAATTAATACTGACCTACCCCTTTATTACCACGTTATGAGAACGGGCTGCATTAATTGAGAATCCCCATATTTAAGGTCACCGGACATCCATTAATTAATTGGAGCTTCTGACAAGCTCTAACTACAATTAATTAACATCTTATTATTCCTGCGTAGTACCACTCAATCCTTATCACTCGTGCGTGAACTTAATCAGCCTGCAGGACTTTGGCACGATGAATGTGATTGAGCTCCTCAGGGAATGTCCCCATCCTATTACTCGGATATGGTTACCTAAACTCAGTCTCAGGCGGTACTACACGAACTGCTGTTACCCAAGATGCGGATATACGAGCATGTTACTCAGGCTCTCCACCATGGCAAGTCAAAGCAATAGTCAACCCGTGCAAACCCCTGAACCTTCGTTAGGGTTTGGACTTAATCAATATAACGAGATCTTGTATTCGCTGATGTCAGACAGACGAATACATCTCACTGCGGTCCATCAATACGCCACCCCTGCGTACCAGCATGTCAAGTAACCAAGACAAACTACTTATTCCGACAATGCTGTAGCCATCCGGATAGATGTATCCTCATACGCTGTCTCGGCTATGATCAGGTTCATGTCTCACTAGGTCAAGTGATCATACTGTCTTCTGCGATCTACAACACGCCGTATGATTGTCCCTATCGGTGAGACAAGAGGATACCATTGTTCATACATGTAAGATTGTTAACAGATAGGAGAAATAAACCGTTGTATACTCATTATAATAAACGCTTTCAGTATACAAAACCCATCAATTTCATCCTCATCTCTTCTTCCAGGGTTCCAAAAATGTTGGATTCAGAGAAAAAAAGGAGATGGAGGAAAGGCTTGCGAGTGGAGTAGATGCAACTCAAACGTATCTGCTTGGCACTCGAAGCTTGAAAAGTAGGAACATCTGTACAACATTTGGTGTTGATGGAAAGTGCGAACACCAGCTCCGAGCTGAGCAGATGGTGAGATTCGCTAGCGTCGGATTTCCTGTCCAACTATATGCTGGATGGTCCGCAGGCTGATATATTCAGAGATGTCCCTAAAGCTGAACGAAGAAGACAAATTGCTTGTGGGCATCTCTTAGCCAACAAGACATTGCTGCGCAAGTGGGGGGACTTGCAGCAATGAGCTCGGGAAACGACCAAGAAGGAGCAGATCTAACAAAGGCGTTATTTGGAGCAGTCTGAAGACAAATTGATCATTGTAAACTTGTAGCTCTATATTTTGCGAAGTGTAACTCTTGTAAATCAATAATATCAATAAAATGCTCGTTTTGATGACAATACTCTGTTGTCTTAAACAATATAACTGCCTAAATCAAAATGTTAGATCAATACACTCCTTGCGTACTTAGAATCCTATCTACAGTTCTTATGATTTTCCTGGTAAAAGAATTTAAAATTTTAAAGAAAAATCAGAAGATAGGAATTTCTTAAAGGTCTTCCCAACATTAAGACGGAAGCAGAGTGCTTGACAGTTGAATCGAGGATTTCTTTTTTTCAAGCAAATCACTCTCTGCTGAATGCTGAGTCCAAGCTCTAAGCATATTTCCGATGAATACGGAGTCTGAGCTCTCAGTATAGACTCTTGAACTTAAAAATTCAAGAAATAAAAAGAGTTTAGAAGAACTGCTGAATTCAAAGCTTTCAGCAGATATCCGGTGAGTGCTGGGTCCAAGCTCTCAACAATTTGATATTAATTAATATATTCGGTAATAGCAAACAGAAACCGGAAATAAGTTTACTGAGTCCAAGCTCTCAGTAAAAGAAGACTCTTTGCTCCATCAAGGGTCAAATCTTTATTAAGAGTCTGTGTTGTCTACTGAGTCCAAGCTCTCGGTAGAACCCCAAAGGCTGCTGAGTCCAAACTCTCAGCAGATGTCCATTGTCTACAAAATAAAAGGACCTTCCAAGACTAAGTGGAATGCTGAGTCCAAGCTCTCAGCAAACAAATACCTAAAGGTCTAAGGAATGCTAGAGATCACAGTAGATCAAAGAATTGAATGTTGAGTCCAAGCTCTCAGCAAACTATGTGACCCAAAGTATTCAGATATTAAGGGGTATATCAGATAATCGTATGCTGAGTCTAAGCTCTCAGCATATGCCTTTCGTATTGCTGGATGTTCTACTCTCAGCAAATTCTACTCTGCATGTTGACCAGCAACCTAGGAGAGACAATCATTTCAAATCTCTCAAAAGGCGGGATTATCTAAATAATGGAGAAGGAGTAGAGTCCACATTAATTGAAAAGACGACTCTAGCTCGGGGCGGCGACGAATACATAGAGGACACATTAGCCATGCACAATTTTCCAGCATCGTGGGACATAAGACGAACCGTCACCAACTGCCCAACCGTTGATTTATCCAGATCAGAAGGAGAAATCCAACCGCTCACAAAGAAGCCGTTTACAAGAAATCAAATAAAGGAAGTTTGGTTTGGAAATTCTAAACCCTAATACTCTAATACTTCTGATTTTGAATTTCTTCTACACTACTATTTACTCGAGTTTCAGAAGAAAACACCAATGTGGGAATCCTCCAACCGTGCCAGTCCCCCCCACAGAATCATCTGGAAGAACTACAATATCCAAAAAACCTGAACAATTCCAGCCCACGTTCATAGAAATTTTCAAGAAGGAGGATATTGATGAGTAAATCACCTACTATTGCCTGGTTGCCATTAGTTATGGTAAAGCACCCGGTGAACTCACTTACGAACAAAAGAGGGCGGCTCAAGTGAAGACAAACAAGATTCTCTATGAACCATTGTTCAGGAAGCACTACCGCGACATTCTCATAGGGAAAATCGACCGCAAAAATCTTCTGAAATATCTTTTTGCGGAACCTCTGAAATTCCAGTTGCACATAGTTGCAGAATTCTTCGCTCGAGCAGTGGTTGATAAGAGTGAAAAGTTTTTCACCGTAAGTGTTTTGGGTACAAAGATTGTTGTAAGCGCAGAAGTGTTAGCAAAAAAGTATGGATTGCGAAATGACGGAGAAAATGTAGCCAACTACAAGGTGCATAACAAAGCCGAGATGGATAAGAGATGGCTTAGATGGAAGATAGACACCTTCAAAGACTCATGTAAGGTGGTTGCACCCCTGAGATCACTAGAAGAACCAATGAAGAGCCTTGCACAGATTGTGGTAAGAATGCTTGTAAGGGAGGTTGGTTCACTATCAAAACTTAGTGCAAAGAAGTTTGTTGTTATGATGGCGATTGAAGACCAAGTTCGAGGAAATCAGGCACAGTTCATCTACTCCAAGTGGCTAGCGAATCTATACAAAAATAAGAACATCAAGACAGATTATACGTTCACCCAGGATGTGGGATTTGGGCTCAAGTTCAATCACTTTCTTGAAGGAATCATACCACAGGGTAAGCACTGCCGTGGTGAATATCTGTTGCACTCTGACTACATACTGCCAACTAGGAAACAACAACTGCCAAAGAATCTCAAATAGCCACTGATTCCGAAGGGTAAAAGTAATGTCGGCCCCGATGATCAAGTCTCTAATGAAGAAGACCCCTACCAAGGAAATACTATCATGCAAACTGCTGTTCCACTCACTGGCGAGGAGATTGAGGAGGAAAGAAGGAAAGCAGAACAGGATGCTCTGTTTAAAGAATATGAAAGCTTAGTGGACATCACACCACTGGATTCCGGTTAACCCCCTGTACCAACTATTGCAAATAAAAGACGCACGCAGAAAAGTCTTCAGCAGAAAAGGAACAAGCCAGTAGGTGATGCAGAGCAAGCCAAGAAGAAGGGAAAGCATGACCGCTCTCAAGGAACAACCGTTAAAGTCACAATGCCAGTGGCAGACACGACTGTACTAGTTCCCGATGTCATCAAGGAAGGTGAGACACAGCCCATCAAGCCAACCACCTCTCCGATGAGGAAGAGTCGCGAAAAAAGAGGCGACATGAGAAATCACTGAAAAAGGGCACTTGAACAGATGAACTTTGAGAAAGTCAAGCTGCAGATGACTCTTGAGCAGAGAGATTCTAAGTATGAGCAAGTTATGGCCAGCTATGCCGAGCACAACACGAACATTTAAGTAGGTGAGAAGTCCGGGCATATCCCCAAGAGGGACGTCGAGAAGGCACAGACTGCTAAAGGGAACACCAAAGTTAAGGATGTCACAAAAAGGATTGTGAATCCAGACGCCATGACCAATGAAGAATTTGAAAAATGGCAAAGGAAAGAATCTTTTAAGGAATCGAGGAAGATGTTGGAGTTCAAAGAGCATGTTCTTACTCAACTGGAAAACAAGTCATTCATAATGGACAACGTAAGGCTTCCTTGTCCCACCCATGTTGAAGAAAAAAGAGCTAGGGAGACTGAATCTACCATAGATGTCAACACTGATCTTCCATCCACTTCGTCTCAATCACTGACCACCACTGCCACCATACCTACTGCCCAGAATCAGATTGTGCTATCGGAGGAAACCCAAGTCATGAAAATTGAGCCTTTGAGCTCCAGCACTTATCAGAGGGACCTCCAACAATTCATGCATACGATGGTAGAGCAGATTATGTCGATCGTGCAAGCAGAAGTTAAGAATCAAGTGACCGAGGCTAAGGAAGAACTGCACAACACTCTACAAGACAAGTTTGAGACCTACTCTACAAACCTTATTGCTGCGATGAAAGAGGGGGGTGGGGGAGAAGAGGTTAGCAGAGGAGGCAGAAAAACTAAAAGGACAAGAAGACAGGATCCGACGCCTCAAAGCTAGAAGAAAACAGGAAGAAGACTTGAGAAGGCAAGAAGAAAAAGAAGAGAGAGAAGAACGAAGAAGGATTGAAGAGAAGGAGAGAATCAAAAGAAATGAAAGAGAGGTTTTTCTTGACAACTTCATGAAAGTAACGCTCGAGACTCTCAAGACTGTGAAGAAGACCAACGCCGACTCTTCAAGTTCCAAAAATACTGATATTCAGACTCCTCGATGACCAAAAAGTAATCTCTCTAAACCTCATAAGTGTTCTAACCAAAAACATTCTGCAATTTGGGTAGATGTTTTCTGTACCTTATTGCATGATATTTTGAATGGAAACTAACTCAGGTTGAAGGCAACATCTTATTGTCCAACGCTGATCGAATTGAAATAGCTTAAGTTACACATTTAGTGTAACCAACAAATTGCGTGGATTGATGTTGTGTGTGTGATATGTTCCTGTATGATTCCTTGATATGATCGTGTGAATGTGCTAAGTGCTTATCTGATAAATGATTTGGAAGCCATTTACTTGGAGCAAAATATATAATTAAGCAATACCCTTGATATTTTGAGGGGGAACATTTAGGAACCATACTGAGTCTAAGGGAGTTGAGATGTTGAAAATAGATTTGATAGGAAAACATTGTTATCTTAATAATCAGCTTTCCCATGATCAGTTAGAATTAAAGCTCAAGAATGAGGCTTTGATCGAACCAAAAAGGGGGAAATTGTTAGGAATGTTGTTAGAAATTGTTAGGAATATTAAAACCCTTAATTGTCAATGTTTGTTCATTATGTTTTGGTGCATCAAAGCTCAAGCCGATCTAGTTTCTAGAAACATAGTATCGAGTCGAAATGTAAAAGTTGTAGGGTTTGAGTCTAGATGGACTACATGAGTTGCCATTAATTAAATTCTTGCCAAGGATCGTTCTTAGGATACCAGGAATAAATTTCAATTAAATAAACCATGCGAATCTATGCATGCTCCTACAAAATTAATTGCAAAGGATGGAATTTAGGAATACCTGATCTTCACCGTTTGATCTACAGATCTAGATCGGAGAATAAAACGATGAAGTAAACTTAGATCTGAGATAGTGCGCCGGCGATGGACAGTTGTTCCTACAGATCTGATCTTCTGATCTGTTCCCTTGCTCCTTGGAAATCTGGTGAGGATTATCTACCAAGTCGGATCCGAGATCTGGAGAAATTGATCAGTTCCTCCCACAGATCAGCCGCCGCCGTCTCTCCCTCTATTTTCAATGTACTGAAAAACCACTCACTTGATTTGATAGAGAGAAGGCCTATATATAGTGTTAGGGTTTTGAGAAACCCTAACCCTAATGGGCTTGAGCAGTTCATGGGCCAGACCAGGGACCAGATGCAAATAATAAAGTGGGCCCTCTTTATTAATTAATCCTTCCTTGTTCAAACCAGAACATAATTAATTAATAAAACATTGTTTTAACCTTCACCATGGTAACAATGCTGACTCGCCCCTTTATTACCACGTTATTAGGAACGGGTTGCACCAAACATACATGATCCACATATTTAAGGTTTTAGACACTCATTAATTAATTTGGCTTATGACATTCAGCCATAATTAATTAATCTCTTATTTCCTGAGTAATACCACTCACTCCTTTTCACTTATGCCTGAATTGAATAATTCAACCTGCAGGGTTTAGCATAATGAACCTTGTGAGCTCCTCAGGGAATGTCACCATCCTGAAACGGATATGCATACCTAAACGTCCAGCCTAAGTAGACCACACACAAATTGCCAACACCCAAAATACGAGTATTAGAGTACAAGTAGGACTCGCCACCATGGTAAATCAAAGTGTGGTCAATCTGTGTGTGCCCCTTATCCTTCAGTTAGGTTTAAGATCATAGGAAGTATGTTAGGGATCTGGCTCTTTCATATCTCAATCAGAATGGCACATCCCACTGTTGATCCCATCAATACATAACTATGTACCGACACATCAAGTAGCTAGGATAAGCCCACTTATGAACCGATGTGCCGCAGCTTAGACCGACAACCTATCCAGGGACTGTCTCAGCTGTGATACTGTTTATATCTCGCTAGATCAAACGAATCATATGATCCTTTGTGATCTCCTACACACCATATGGTCATCCCTATAGGCGAGATAATAGGATATTATAGTTTGTCGTATGTTTGTTTCATTAGACAGCGAGCATTGTTGTAGCAACACATATATGAAGACCAGTGTACAAAACACTTAATCATATATGCTTTCAGTATATAATCCCAACAATCTCCCACTTATACTTAAAGCATAATACCATTGCTTTATTAAAATATTAATTGTGTCTATACTGTCAATCACTCCCACTGCATTATCGTTACCTCTTGTCATGATTTCTCGTATGAAGTGATATCACACATCCTATGTGCTTCACCACCTTGTGAGTCTTGGGTTCCTTTGAGTTTGTCATTGCACCAAGATGATCACAATTCTATGTGATTTTATTAGGCAAAATCAGAACACACATCTCTAGAGGATAGCACCGGAGTTATACTGCTTCTTGGAAAGCTAATGAAGCTGTTAAAAACTCAGCCTTCATACCGGAATCCGTAACACACTTCTGTGTTAGACTCCTATAACTCCTCCTCCAAGGCCAACACATAGTTAGAGGTCGATTTCCTTTCCTTAAGATCCTCCTAGATATCCGATGCCATTCAACTCACAAGGCTCATTCATTAACCAATGTGCCTATCCAGAGTTGAACTGATATCTGTTTAACATGCTTATAGCAGTACAGATACATAACTTCTTTCATTTACAATATAGAAAGATATCAATCTTTCTTGCTATGAACAACTCACCACAAAATCAATTTAAGCGACTTGAGATACCTGAACATCCTTTTCTTCTGACAACACAAGACTTTAATTCAAAAGATGTTCCAAAATCTCATAAGTCCTACTTCTGAAACTGTTCGGATAACCATCCTTTATGCCTGATAATATCTCCACACCGTTTCCGAATGTGAAAATACCATCTACATAATGTGCAAGGAAAACCACGCTTTCGCAGACACATAACTGGTACATGAAACTCTCATTCTCGATAGACAATATTGAAATGTTTGTTTCATGACTTTGAAGCTCCTTTAAGTTCATACTTGAACTTCCTTGGCTTCCTGACATGATGCTTTTTACTGCACATAACTTATATGGTTGTTGCATACAGATGTTGTCACCTTTTATCAAGGTACCCGTTTATAAAATACGGATGACGTCATCTATCTTCCAGGTATTTAGATTCATATGTGCTGTTATGGTTAAAAGAATTCGAATGGGTTTAATAATTGCAACCAGTGAGAAAGTCTGGTTGTGAAACATACCTTACTCACTAACCTAGACCTTCAAAAATATGCTAGGTTACCACTCGAGCATTTCTTTCCTTGTATATCAATCAGTTACTTATAGCTGGTAAGCTATTTGGCAATCACTGATCCTGATACACATCCATAATCTTTACTGCTTCATTTCTGAATCCATGACTTGACGTCATTAAACTGCATCTTTTGTCTTAACAGCTTTGTTGCGCTTTAAGGGATAAGTACGATGTTGTTCGTTAAGCTTGGGAACTAGTCCAGAGACTATTTCCACGAACTAGTACCATTAAGCCTGTTAAGGCAACCTCCCACTGCAACGATACTCCTTTTACGTTGTCAGTTTAATTGTGCATTAATTTGTAGTTTACCACCTTACACAGGTGACCGTGCAATTGGTGCCATACCTTCCGAGGTATGCCCAATATGCCACGGGGTATTTCCTGATGGATTTGAATTGTCTTCTCTAAAACGTTCGAGAACAATCTCATACTTGGATTTATGGTTTTATCCTATACAACTTGCTTGTATCTGGGATACACAAAGCAACCATCTTTTTCGTTTACATGGAATAGCCCATAAAGCAGTAGTAGCTTAAACCTTTCCTCCAACCAATCAGTTTCCTATATCAACTTAACAGCCGAATTACCCATCATTGCCCTTTTGACATAGTCAAGGTCTGCTAGGGTATTTGGAACTGATTTAGAAGACACTAGATTAAGCAGACATAAAACTGTTTTTGGCGCTGTTCCCAAAACGAACATTTGGCATAGCTGGCATAACTTATAAACTTTTAAAGAGTCTTATTTCGTTTTAACCTACACTATTCCAATCGAGAGATAATAGGTGTAGTTAACTGGGATGCACTCCCTTTGTTCTGCCAGATACTGAAAAAACCTATCACTTAAGATACACCATTACGAATGAACCATAATGTTTTTACGGTCTTGTTTAACTTATTCTCTACCTTAGTCTTCAACGCTCTTGATTAAAGCAAGAGACTAAGACTTGTAGTGAATTAGATAAACATATCCAAATCTTAAATGATTATAGTATCAATGCCTGTTAAGGCAACTGCGGAAGTAGACTCAAACCAGCAAACCAGAGCAAGCACGAAATAACCTATAGAGATACAATCGCCTGTTAAAAGGCCTGGTTACCATCTTATACCTCTAAGTAGTTGTCATAAGTACCATTCTTAGGAATACCTGGATTGGATCAATAATTCCATGAATTACTTAAAACTACTTAGACTGATGTAACCTATCGCTATAGAGATTCTTTAAATTATACCTTAGAACACTGACAGTTTATGTAATCAAGTAATGAAGAGACAATCATCCATAATAGAAAACATTGTGATTCATTATGATAGAAAAACTCTATCTGAATAACTGATAATCCATAACAATAGATGAAAATTATTTATCAAAATAAAACCAATATCTCTTCAAAAGATCTTGAATCAAAACAGAGTTTTAACATAAACTTAAAGCAAATAACTCCAACAGCGTGAGAACAATCTCCAGCATCTTCCTTGGAGTTGGTAGTCCCGTCATCCTCAAGCATTATTATCAGCTTGATTCTCTGTACAACGCAGCAAAAACATGATTAGTATTCACAGTAACCACTACTCACAAGGAGTAGAAAACTGTTACTAACCATGTAAATGATGACGTACCTCGTCCATTGGTGTTAACACCTGGACAATTTGCTTTCTAGTGTCCTAGCTTGCCACAGCGGTAACACTTGTCCTTTCCTTTAACTTTCCCAGCCTTTTTTCTTCGGAGCATAAACTCCATTGTTCCCACCAGCAATTTTCTTATTTTTATTCCTAGCCGTTCTTTTAGGTTTTGCTCGTTTAGGAGCAGCAGACCGGCTACCGGAAGAAACCAAAACTACTTTTTCGGGTTCCATCCGGGACTGTGCTGCCAATAAGTCACTGAGTAACTCATTAAGAGTATACTCCTTCTTATTCATCACAACATTCAACCTGAAGTTTTCAAAGGTCTTGGGAAGAGAGTTTAGTATGATATCGACTTGGGCTTCCGCGTCAATACCACCACCATGCAATGTCAGTTCATCCATGAGGTGAGTCATGGCAACCACGTGCTCTCTCACTGAACTGCCTTCAGTCATTTTCTTACTCACAATCTCCCTCATGAGATTGAATCTGACAGTTCTGTCCGTCTCCCCATAAGTCGCTGTTAGATTATCCATAATCTCATAGGCCTTATCATAATGTTGATGCTGCAACTGCAGTACCTTACTCATAGTGGTCATCATGTAGCATTTCACTACATTATTAGACTTGATCCACTTATTGTAGGACTGCCGCCGCTCAACAGTAGCGTTAGCAGCGGGGACTGGCGGACAAGGATCAGTAAGTACAAACTTGTGTTCTTCCGCAACAAGGATATAATCCAAATTATGTTTCCATTCAAGGAAATTCGGACCATTGAGAGGATTTTGAGCAAGGATATTAATGACATTGTTCATAGACATATCTGAAAACAAATAAGCGAACTAAAGTAAGCACATAGTACGAACAATTGAAACAAATATGCATAGAACCTTCAGCAGACGTTTACAGCAAACGCTCAACCAGACCAAAATGATTCTTTAATTTCTTAACATGCCAGGTATCTTTAGCAAAAGAAATTAATATTGGAGATCCCAAGACCATGTTCACCTATCTGGAGTAGGGACATCATTCATGAGTTATACTCCAGGCAACATCTAAGCCAAAGTAACCACAAGCCTAACTCCGGATATTAAAAGGCGATTCGACATACGTACTCGACCCATGCGTCCTGCCCTTAACATCTTTTGTTATCTTATTTAGTTTAAACTTAGAGACCAGTGAATGTTCTCTCAATGCAAGCCCCTTCAGCAGACGTTTGCTTAGAGGCTCCCACTTCTCATCTTAAACTAAATATTTTATTTAGAAACCTCATCGCATTACAACTGGTAAGGGACCTCTAACGCAAGCTGCTTCAGCAGACGTTTACGCTTCGAGATGCCTTACTTCCAATGAGAGGTCGTATTAGTGGAGGTCTAATGATCTTGGTTAGAAAGAACCAAAATCCAGATTAGTATTTTTAATTCTAAAGGTTTCATGCACACATTATTTTATGTACCATAAATTATGTCACATCCAGAATTCCATCATAAATTAATATGATCCCGGAATTTATAGACACAATTTAAAACATAAAATAAATCACATAAAGCATGCTTGATAATTTAAAAATGCAACATGCTTAAACAGTAAATAATAAAAGCAAATAAACATGCTTCCCTATTATTTACTAGTGCGCACATAATAAATCACATCAGTCCGAGAAATAATTAAATAAACAAATAAAATTTCTCGTGGCCCCTCAGATGCGATTACAACTGGAAAATAATTAAATCTAACTATTACAAGATTTAATTCCAATACAGATCTTCAAACTGGGCCTCTATTGGACTTGAAATCTGATTTGAACTAGGAAAACAACATTTGGGCTTCAAATTAGGGTTTCTGGCCCAACAGCAGCGAAACCCTAATTTTTCAGACTTCGGGCTACCTCCGGGCTGACGGGCCCGAGCCACGGCCCGGGCAGCCAAACCCTACGGTTTGCAGAAAACCTGGCCGCCACCCTTGCAGCAAGCAGCCGTCGCGCCGCCTTTCCGGCTGCGGCCTGCGGCCGGACCTCACAGCCAGCCGTTGCCCCTGCTCAGCCCTCGTCACCAGCCAACCCGCTGCAGCCGCGTCTGAAATGCGAGCTCGCGCTCGTTGTGGTCACGCAGAAGCAGCAGCAGGCGCGGCAGGGCCGCGCTGCAAATCCACCGCCGCGCGCGGCCTGCTTCATCGTGGCCCACCACCGCCTCTCAGCCCACGGCGTCCTCCTGCACCGTCCGAGCAGCAGCGACCATCGCAACTCCAGACAGTCGTGCAAGACAGGAGCAAACGCTGCCATGCTGCGCTTAAACCACCGCCGCGCGCATCTGCGCGCAGCCCTGCGCTTTGCCCGCAACCACCGCCGGCCTACACCACCAGCCACGCATCCGTTTGCAGTACACGCCAGATCTGCATCGTCGCCGGAAAAGCTGGGTGCAGCCCAGCCATGCGGGAAAATAGGGTTTCGCCACGCCGCCGCCACCCACCGCCGCTGGCGCGGCCACCTGCGCCGCCGTGCCGCTGGGCTGAATCTGATGCTGAACTTTGATGTCATGTTCTACATTCTTCGTTCTTCGTTTCACGTTCTTCCGGATCTCAATTTTACAGATTTGAATAAAATAAAATACAAAAATTACAGATCTACAATCTATTGAAATTTTTGCCTTTCAAATCTAACCACAGATTTTCTTGTGGTGAAAAATAGATCCAAAAACGAGAAGGCCACGAGAACAAAAACATCCAGGACAATTTAAATCCATCCACAAACATACATATTCATTTAATTTCAATCTATCCAAGATAGAGCCTAAGAACATCAACCTGACTTTGATACCAATTGTAGGGTTTAAATCTACGATGGACAACATGAGTTGCCATTAATTAAATTCTTGCCAAGGATCGTTCTTAGGATACCAGGAATAAATTTCAATTAAATTAACCATGCGAACCTATGCATGCTCCTACAAAATTAATTGTAGAGGATGGAATTTAGGAATACCTGTTGGTCCCGGTTATCAGGGTATATCTTGGCAGCGGAAACTGTGTTAGTTCGTTTCTTGCACTCTGCTGGTTACTCAGCTGACTGGG
>JAPKLW010002493.1:46918-83332 GCA_026898455.1 Plectranthus barbatus
GGGTCTCTGTCCTCGGATGTACTTCAGACGGCGGCAGGTAGGAATTTCAGGATAACGCCATACCTGTGTCTGCTTTTTCTGACACAGACCTCTTTGTGTCAGAACGGCATTATTTCGTCAGTACGAGGAATCGCAACTGGTGTCTTGAACTGATAGACTTTAAGATATCCTCCCTTAAAGTCATACTTTGTCAGTATATTCCTCAGACGAATCTTCTTTTTGTCTCTAAGACTCTGGGAGAGCGAATCTTCAATTCTGCTGGTAACCTCCGACTGGTAGAACATACTGGTGATCTTGTGCTGGCAGTCTCTGCTGGTGACTTAGCGCTTGCACAATCTTAGTCTACCAATTTGTCCGGATGTTAACTCTTGGAATCTCCCATGACTGGTGGCTTCACCGCTGGTGAATAGTGTCAGCCAGAACACGTATTCTGCTGGTAGGATTTGTCAGCCTCCTGCTGGTGAAATCCTTCCAACTGGTGAACAGTAGCCAGTCATTAGCTCTTGACTCCACGCTGATGAACAGTGTCAGCATGGGTTTGTCAGTCGTCTGCTGGTGAAATCCTTCACCAA
This sequence comes from Plectranthus barbatus, assembly GCA_026898455.1. Classification (NCBI taxonomy): domain Eukaryota; kingdom Viridiplantae; phylum Streptophyta; class Magnoliopsida; order Lamiales; family Lamiaceae; genus Plectranthus; species Plectranthus barbatus. The sequence goes on from JAPKLW010002493.1 coordinate 47,491, forward strand.
GTAAGAGATTCTCATGCTGATGAACAGTGTCAGCATGAGTCTTGATCAGCTACGACTTACAACTCAAAAGACCTAAACAGGACTTTACATTTGAGACTAGAGCTATCTAGAGACAACACTGACGCTGGTTGGACTTAGGATTTGATGCACCAAAACTATGATCTAGACAACAGAATCACAACATTTCTATGAGTGCTTCTAGTTCTATAATCTAACAAGTAAGCTACTGAGGGAAAAGAAACTTAGCCAAATTTCCCAACAATACCTGATCTTCACCGTTTGATCTACAGATCTAGATCGGAGAATAAATCGATGAAGTAAAATTAGATCTGAGATAGAGCGCCGGCGATGGACAGTTGTTCCTACAGATCTGATCTTCTGATCTGTTCCCTTGCTCCTTGGAAATCTGGTGAGGATTATCTACTAAGTTGGATCCGAGATCTGGAGAAATCAATCAGTTCCTCCCACAGATCAGCCGCCGCCGTCTCTCCCTCTATTTTCAATGTACTGAAAAACCACTCACTTGATCTGATAGAGAGAAGGCCTATATATAGTGTTAGGGTTTTGAGAAACCCTAACCCTAATGGGCTTGAGCAGTTCATGGGCCAGACCAGGGACCGGATGCAAATAATAAAGTGGGCTCTCTTTCTTAATTAATCCTTCCTTGTTCAACCCAGAACATAATTAATTAATAAAACATTGTTTTAACATTCACCACGGTAACAATGCTGACTCGCCCCTTTATTACCACGTTATTAGGAACTAGTTGCACCAAACTAACATGATCCACATATTTAAGGTTTTAGACATTCATTAATTAATTTGGCTTATGACAATCAACTATAATTAATTAATCTCTTATTTCCTGAGTAATACCACTCACTCCTTTTCACTTATGCCTGAATTAAATAATTCAACCTGCAGGGTTTAGCATAATGAACCTTGTGAGCTCCTCAGGGAATGTCACCATCCTGAAACGGATATGCTTACCTAAACGTCCAGCCTAAGCAGACCATACACAAATTGCCAACACCCAAAATACAAGTATTAGAGTACAAGTAAGACTCGCCACCATGGTAAATCAAAGTGTGGTCAATCTGTGTGTGCCCCTTATCCTTCAGTTAGGTTTAAGATCATAGGAAGTATGTTAGGGATCTGGCTCATTCATATGTCAATGAGAATGACACATCCCACTATTGATCCCATCAATACATAACTATGTACCGACACATCAAGTAGCTAGGATAAGCCCACTTATGAAGCTTAGACCGACAGCCTATCCAGGGACTGCCTCAGCTGTGATACTGTTTATATCTCGCTAGGTCAAACGACTCATATGATCCTCTGTGATCTCATACACACCATATGGTCATCCCTATAGGCGAGATAATGGGATATTATAGTTCGTCGTATGTTTGTTTCATCAGACAACGAGCATTGTTGTAGCAACACATATATGAAGACCAGTGTACAAAACACTTAATCATATATGCTTTCAGTATATAATCCCAACAAAAGTCCTATATATGTTTGATGATTGCTGAAGATTGCTGAAGAAGGCTAGGAAACACGGAGGAATGCAAGACAAGAGAATGCTGAAGTAGCAACGCCAGCATTCTTGGAAGATCCTAGCAAGTCTGCTGAGACTTGAGACATCAGCTAAATGCCTACCGCCATCATACTCTCAACAACAATCAAGGAAGACGTAAGTTGCAAATCAGAAGGATCCAAATCACAAGAAAATCTGACGAATCAAGGAATAGAATAATCATCAGACACAACGGAGGTTTCAAGATCAAAGCGAAATATCTGTTCTGACAAAGACGACTACAAATAGGAGCTACACCAATCAGAGATAAGGGAGACTTAAAGAGTCTCTGTTCGCTGTAGAAAAAGTAGAAAGAGATTGGCGGGCAATGCCTTTGAGTCTAACGGATAAGATTCAAATGGTTGTTTGAATCTTCACCTATAAATAGGAGTCGTTCTAAAATTATTCAAAGGTTCACAAAATTATATTCACAGAGAAAACTAGAGAAGATCAAAACTTTCCCTACACTACGCAAACTCAACCGAGCTAGTATGTGATTGAAGCTTTTCACAAGCTATCATACTTGAAGCACGAGACCTCTGAAGTATAACTTCTAAGGTTTACATCGGGATTCTTTCTTATCCTAGAAAGAATCTAGCAGTCATCTTGCTACACAAGCGTGATTATTACGGGCATCGCCAACACAAGGATATGTTATGGGAAGAACTACAAAACTCCCAACAGTTGACGTCCAAGGAGAAGGGAGGTTTGTCCTCACTCTACGGAGAGACGAGGTGAAGATTGAAGACTGAGGTGCTTGAAGGTGCCGCTGACCAGGCGGAGGAGCTGCTCAAAGTTAGAGATCAGGCCTGACCTTGTATTCAATCGATTAGTGAACTTTCATTCAGAGCACTGAAGAGTGGGACGTAGAATAGTTGTTCGAACCACTATAAATCCTTGCGTCTCTTTTACTTCTTTTATTCGTTACTTTGTGGTTGTGCATACTTAAAACTCAACACGTGTTGTAGTATAATCTGAAATTAACTTAACAAATATTCGAGCTAAAACACATCCGATTAAGACTTTCTAAGTCAATACTTTAGCAAGATAAGTGCAAGACATTAGTAATACTTCCGCTGCATATAAAAACACTCTGATCGGGGACCAACAACTTTTACTTTGACAATTTTTTGGCTTGTTAGATCGAATGATTCAGGTGTACTTCTCTGAACTAGTGGTCTGTTATTTATAAACAATTTGATGACCGTTTAAATTTTTTTTCGTTACAGACAAACAGCATGTCGGCCAATCATCGCCCATTCTTTGTCTGCTGTAGCAGCATGCTCTACACTTATCTGCTTTTGCCTTTTTGCAGTGTACTTTCACCTACTCTTGTCAGTACAAGTTTCAGTCTGAGGAACTTAAAAACTTAAAATTCCTCATACATAATTGAGTTCGACATTCTTTAAGGAATTTTGGATAAGACTTTGAGTTCTACTCGGATTCCTTTTGTCGTCTCCCTTTTCACGTGCTCTTTAAGTTTTGAAACTGAAAACTTAATTCCTCTAGTTTTCAAGTTTCTGATTTCCTTTGGTGTAGCATCGCAGGTGAGAAACTCAGTTTCCAAAATTGATTTTCTATTCTTTTCAAGTTACAAGTTCTGAAACTTGATTTCTAATTTCTTGTTTCTTAGTTTCTTCAACTTCCAATTCTGAAATTTGACTTCTGACCTCTCGAGCTCTTTTTTCTAGTTTCTAGTTTAGAAACTAGATTCTTGTCTTCTTGATCTTTAGAGCTTCCAGTTTCTAGTTTCTATTACAACTCAATATATCCTATACAAGGATTACATGTAGAAACTGACTAGAAACGTAAAGCTAGTTTTGACATCCCAAAACATCAAATAAGGAGTAAACTAGTTTCTTAGTTTCTAACAATCCCATCTTTAATTATTGATGATTTAGCAGTTAAATGTGTTAGAAATAAATATTTAGGTTTCTTCTAGGATTAATGTTTTGATATGTTAAAACCCATCTTAGTCAGTGTTTCAGTTTCTAGAGTTCTAAACTGTAATCCTTGTATAGGATCGATCGAGTTGTAATAGAACTTAGGCTGAAGACCGAGCAAAGGAGAATGCTCGAGAATTGACTACATACACGCCTTGCCTTGACCAAAACTGAGTTGGAGCAAATAGTTTAAGGTCCATCCATACTGACCAGGAGAAGTCAGTATGAGGGCATTCCCGAACTGACTAGGAGAAGTCAGTATGTGGGTTTTCCTTATTGAAATGGAGAAATCAGTATGAGGGCGTTTTCCATACTAACTATGGATAGTCAGTATAAGGGTCTACAATACTGACCTTGGGAAGTCAGTATGAGGGCAAAGCTGTACTAACCTTAGAATGTCAGTATAAGGGCCTCTACCTTTAAAGCTGGAGCTATTCAAAAGATATCAAAGCTCAGTCAGACTTAAGCATTCATATATGCTCAAGTCAGTACGAGGTTATCCAAACTGGGATTCCTCCAACTGAAAAGAAGTCTGACATAAAGTTAGTGTATAGTACACTAACACAGCAGAGCAAAGCAGAAAGGAGACCTAAGGCATGGGCTACGATTGGACAATATAATCCATGAGTCTAACGTCTGGATTTATGAGTCTAATGAATAGAAATTCAAAATGCCAAAGGTTCTCCACTATATAAAGGCCTTTCCCCCAACCTTAAACGTTTACCGAACACAAAATCTGAAAGTCTAAAAAAGACAAAGGGCATTCTTATAGGCCATCTCTTTGCTAAACTCTCTGAATTTCCGTGTTTTCTAACACAAGACTTGAGTCTCCGTCTCAAGTTACCCACCGTGCTAACTTCTCCTAGCACGAGGCTGAAGCTTTAAGTTGAAGCTCTTCTTTGGTGAATATATCTTTCTGAGATATATTCAAGCAGTTAGTTCCCTAGTCTGGGTTTTTTATTCTCACAGGCATATGCCAACCACCTGAGTTCTGGGAAGAATAGTAAGGCTGCCGGGTGCCGTCCTCACTTCAACCTGAAGACTGAGTCTGCAAGGAGTTGCTAGGCGAGTGCCACAGCTGACCGAAGGACGGAGGAGCCGACGGGCTGTGTATAGATTTTAAGGAGGCTTGTATCTACTTAGTGAATTATCCGGACCTTGGGTCTAAAGAGTGGATGTATGATATTGAGATCCGAACCATTATAAATCTTGTGTGTTATTTACATCTTTATTTACATACTTGCTCTATTTTTCTATTTCACAAACTGACTTTTGAAACCTTCAATACTCCTAACGATTGAAGTGTATATGTTGTGAAATTGACTTAATCAAACCAAACCTAAGCTTAAGTCTTTTAAACACAAAACTGACTATACTATGTTTTAATCGAACCAGTGCAACTGTGATCATTTACTTCCGCTGCACATTTAACCTTCTTCTGCATAGTTTTGCACTCTGATTTCGGGACCAACCGGTGGTATCACGCGCCAAGGTTCTTACAGACAAAGGTGTTGAGTCACTTAGGACCAGATCTCTGTTTTTGTACACTTGGTTCTTTTTGTGTGTTTTAAGCTTTGGTACGCAGAGATGGCACAGAATTTGAAGCTTCCAAAGTATTCATCAAAAAACTTTGAAATATGGAAGAAGCGATCATTGATTATGCTGAAGAATGTCCACCTAGAGATGGCAGAGGTTATATCTACCAGACCACTGAAGATCACCAAGGTGAATACTCAGCTCGGAGGGGCAGAAGGTCATGAGATAGTGGAGAAGCCTTATGCAGAGTGGATGAAAGATGATAAAGTTTGTATTCAGCTGGATTCGGTGGTCATGGAGCTCATCTTACAATCCCTACAAAAGCTGATTTTCGGAAAGTCCTGTCACTTGCCGGTGGAGATGGAGCACAAGGCTTGGAGAGCAGTGAAAGAACTAAACCTAGATTGGAGGACAGCCGCAAAGGAGCGTGCCATGGCATTGAATGAATTAGAAGATTTTTGAGATGAAGCTTATGAGAACAATGTTATCTACAATAATCGAGCAAAGAGGTTCCACGACAAAAGGATTCGCTCACATGTTTTCCATTCAGATGACAAGGTTCTTCTCTTTAAATCCCGTCTTCGATTCATGCCCGGGAAGCTACAGTCAAAGTGGGCCGGACCATACACCGTGATTTGCCAATTCATGAATGGTGTAGTTGAACTACCTGGCCAAGATGGGAAGAACTTCAAGGTGAACGGACAGAACCTGAAACCATACTTCACCCCACTTCAAATCAAAGCGGTGGAGAAGTACTACTTGAACCGTCCTTGAAGACACAGGTATTGTCGAGCTAGCGACATAAAACCAAGCACTGGTTGGGAGGTAACCCAACAGTTTACTATTTTCTTTATTTCTGCTATTTCCAATTTAGTCGAGTCGAGTCAGTCGAGTTTCGTATTTTCAGAAAATTTTCGAGTTGTTTTGGGTCCAGTCCTCTATCGGAACACGTCGATCGCTGCTTCTTGGCAGCGATCGACGAGGAAGTTTTGATCACGTCGATCGACACAATTCCTCAGTGATCGACGAGGAAACTTTGTCTTCGTCGATTGACGGGAATGCCTCGTCGATCGATGCGAATAATCTGAGGCCGAACAGAGACGGGTTTAAAACCCAAAACCCTCATTCCTTTCACTCACAAACACACTTGCACGATTTCCTTTTCTCCCCAAACACCTACTCGAATTTTTTTCTCTCCAAATCCGACGCTTCCACCCACGGTATGTATCCTAACACTCTCCTCTTCGATTATTTCATATGTTGAAGGATTTGAGCATGATTTTTGTTAGAAAAACCCTTGTGTCCATTTTTTCATTTTTGACGATTTTGTTGCTTCCCATGATGATTATTCGATATGGTTGGTTGTTTTAGTCGATATACTTCTTTATCTTGGATGGGTTTCTTGGATTACTTTGAATTTGATGATCGTAGTTTGGGTGATAATTCGTGTTGGGGTGTTGTTATTGTCCTGTTATTTTTTGAGATAAATTCTTTCAATCAATGATGTAATATGCTATGATAGAGGGTGAATTGCGTAAATTTCAAGTCAATTTTGCATGGGTAGACACATTTTGTGGAGAATCGCACATTTTGTCGTATTGATATTTGGGGATTTTGTGAAGATTATTGATGAACTTTAACACCTTCCCTGCTACCCTTGCAGTTTCTCATGGAGTTCCGCCCAACATTTGCAAACCGAACATATGAGCGATGCTTTTGGAAGCTCTCCAATGACGCGTTCGCCGTCCGACAGACACTCTACCCATGCCCGGAAACAATGCATCGGCTGGGAATTCGAGCTGATGTGGAGGCTCTTCTGCAGCAAGTAGAATGTAGTGCTTGGATGACAGCACGGTGGCCGACCTATCCGTCGCTTGTCCTGGAATTTCTTGCCTCACTCCATGTTTATGAGGTTCAGCCAGAGTCAGAGCCGACCACCATTGCCTTCCAGCTTCTGAATGAGCACTACGAGATGCCAAGGGACAAGCTTGAAGAGATTTGGGGCGTCCAAAAAGGGGGAGACGGTTTTCTTCCCCCGAGTTTTGACATTGCCCGCTTCTGGAGCCAGATAGCAGCTGATGCTAAGGAGGACTTGCGGGAGTTTGACTCGGGGAACCTGAAGGCTTCCTCCATTGACAACCCAGTGTTTCGGTATCTCCAAAGATGCATGGGGGTGTCCATCACCGGCAGACACGAGAGCGGCAAGATGAGAGTGGGGGAATTGTACGCCATTTACTGCATGCTGACCGGCGAGGAGTTTAGTTTTGTGGTGTTCGTCATGGACCATTGAAGGCATCAGATCAAGGCCTCCAAGGGCAACATTTGGAGCGGGGGATTGATCACCCCGATTGCAGAGCATGTGGGCATCGATTTATCACAGATCGAGTCGCTTGAGGATGACAGTCGCGGCCTCGGCACCGGGGTCCTGGTGAAGATGTTGATGCTGTCACCACGGGATGCGGGTTGGTCCCTGCGGATGTCCAATGGGGACATGTTCCCACTTCCACAGAGGAACCTCACTCGCGTCACTGATTATCACTTCCGTGATAATTGGTTGATGAGCACACCCGCCCACTTGAGGCTCATGGTCGGAGCACATGGAGGTCCCGACACCTCCAGACTTCATCACCGACTTCTGACTCAGCCCGACAAGCGACCACCACAGACGCCCCCAGAAAGGCCCGAGGAGGAGGAGCACGAGGATGAGGACCATGAGGGAGGAGGAGAGCAGATTCATGATCAGACCGGAGGACATTTGTCCGGCCACTTTGCGGGAGAGTCTTCATCTTCCGGAGGAGTGGATCTGGCGATGATCTACCAGTTCATGCAGCAGCAGGCTGTTTTCCATTCGGAGGAGCATACCCGGCAGGCAGAATTTTGCCAGCACGTGTCCACAAGGCTCAACACCCTTGACATGCAGATGCAGCGCCTCCTCTTGAACACCGAGCCCGACTCTGTCTACCTCCGACACCACAGAGAGCGCCAGGACCGCCGGCGGCAATTGCCAGTTTGGCCTGCCCCCGATGTTGAGATGGAGGATCCTCCGGAGGAGGACTGAGGTACCGTTTCCTTTTTCCTTATCTAACTTTCAAACTTTTCCACTCCTTCGAGTGAAACAAGTTTTGGGGGATGAGGATAGGAAAAGGGAAACGTTTGTTTGTTCTTATTTTATTTTCTGCTTTATTTTAATTTTTCGTTGTTTCGTTGTTTTTCTGTTTTTGTTTTTTATTTTTGTTTTTTTCTGAACCATCACGATCCTTGTTCTTTTGCTTCAGTGTGAAAAATTGCTCTCTGCAAGGCTTTTTACTCAAAATTATTATTTTTGAACTCTTGATTTGTGATACTTGTTCTGTGTTGAATAAGTTTTGAACTCTTGATTTGTGGTACTTGTTCTGAGTTGAATAGTCTTGAGTATTGTTTTAGGAGCTTTTGAACATAGGGCAGTCGGAACTACTTTTGATCATGTTGGTGTTGGAATTGAATACTTGTCTTTCCATGGAATTAAATTGTTGATTGATAATCGAAATATTTGCTAGTTAAGAATGATAATCCGTGTGATTAAGTAGCCAATGATAGGAGCTGTTTTGCTTGATAAGTTGATCTTTGAAATATAAATTTTTGCATGATAACTGTTCAGAATTGGGTAATTGTTGATGAGTAACGAAAATTGCTACCTTGTGAGAAATTGTGCCATCTTTTCGTTTGATGAGTGACAAGGTTATTAGATTTACTCCTTGAATTTAACGAATTTCTCTCTTGAGGTTGCATTAAGTGTGGTAATAGGGTAAAAATGATTTTAGGCATGTTTTTTCGTAGCCCATCTCCCATACACTAACCTTTAATTTTCACTTGCAACCCCCTTGAGCCTTGAAAATTTTTTCTTTCTTTGATTAGGAAGGATGATGGACAAGAAATTGTGATTTATTGGATGGTATAAATTGTGGGATTGAGATAGGAGGTTATGTGCAAAATTAGGGGTTCCTGAGGGTAAATTAGAAAAAAAAAATAAGTGAACATTGGTGAATATGAATGAAAAGAGAAGAAAAAAAAAAGAAAATTGAGAAGGAAAACTTCATATGTGTAGTTCACAAAAGCCAAAATAAATTTTGAACCCTGAAAATTACAAAAGAGAAGGAACAAGATTGTGTGTTATAAGAAAAAAATCATGTGGGCAAGATATGCTAAATACTTGGTGTTTGAATGTAATATTTTGAGTCACGAAGCCAAAAATATCCTACCTCTTAGGTAAGCCACATTACAACCAAAATCAAGACCTTTCTGATTCCCTGAAAAACCACATTAACAAGCAGTGGAGAGATGAGAAATTTGTCAAACCTATGGTGAGGTAAACTAAAACTTTGAACGAGTGAATTTCAAGCCCTTTTCTTGATTGAGCGATGAGTGCAAACACTTCCCGGTGAGGTTCCTCCTCAATAATTCAACAATGAGAATTTGTTTGGATTGCATGATTTATGTGAATAAGTGATACTTAAATTGCAAAAGAAGCTTGTGAGGCATTGCACACTTGTATCTGCATTTGATTAGATTTCTTTTCTGTGAATTGATCGAGGAAGATCAATGGTTTAAGTTTGGGGGAGTTGATAAGTTAGGATTTTCACCAACTTATCTGATTGTTCTTTGACTGATTGTGTAACGTTCAGATCATTTTTGTACTTGTTTTTGTGCATGAATTGGCTTTTGTACCCGTAATGTTGTGTTTGATGAATCATGCAGGTTTTAAGTCACAAACAGAGAAGAGTTAGATTTCCAGTTTCAGGTCCACGTCGATCGACGAGGATGTCTCGTCGATCGACGAGGAAATTGGAGAAGGAGCGATCGACAAAGGAAGAAAGAGAAGATCGATGGAGGCAGCAACCACGTCGATCGACGACATTCCACGTCGATCGACAAGGGTACTTCACCAGCGTCGATCAACGCGAGTTCGGGGATTCCTAATCTGTATCTGTTTTGAAGATAAAGACATATCTACACCTAGATATTGTATGATACATTCTCCACTATTATATATAGCCATGTAAATTCGTTTTTTAGAGGGAGAATACATTAGAGTAGTTACAAGATTTTAGTATTGAAGATTGATTAGAGATTCCCAAGGTTTTTGAAGTTTATGTTTGAAGACAGAGCTCGGTGGAATTATTTTCGGATTCCGATTTTTATGCAATTCAGATTTTATTCTTCTATGATGAATATTATTCCGAATATGTGTAACTAATCTCTTCCTCAGATTCTAGGGTTTCGAATTATCATTGTATGCATGTTTGATTAATTGAATTATTTTCCCTTTCCCTTCGTAGTTTGTGAAATCTGAGTTTATTCCATAATCTTGAGTTTGTTGGCCACATCTTAGGATTAACTAGTTGATTACTTGAGACGTAACTGTAATAGTTTTCAATCGAAAGAGATTTTCACAATATGATCTGATTTCTTGTCGTAACTGAAGGAGATTGATTGTAGGGATAAATCTGTAGATCTTTAGAGTTAGTTAATTTATCTTGAGATCGAGCGGAGATAGGTAATTAATTAATCTACTTTACGAATTGTCCAACAAAGAAGTTCGTAATACTTTTCTGATGTTTCACTACGAAGAGGAATTAAATTGGGACATAATCAATTCATTCATCCAAGTCATACTTGATAGGTAGATTTCCCTGGAATTTGTACTCTCACAATCGTTTTCATCAAAAGCAATTTAGTTTTCTGTTTTAAATTTAATTCGCAAGTATTGAGAATTTCAAAATAATTACAACCCAAAATTTGACTTTTCCCTAACCAGTGTTTTGAGAACTAATGTTTTAGTACTTAGGGTTTTTCGTTACTTCTTTCCCTGTGGGATCGATAATTTTCATTTGCCGCTTTATTATTAGCTTTGCTAAGTTGCTGTTAAATAATTTAGCGATCAAGATGCCAGACATCCCAAACAATGATGATGGCTACTACACATCAGATGATGAGGCAGTGGAGGAAGCCTTCCTTGTGCTGATGGCCAAGCTGGCGGAAGAGGAAGAAACTAAAATAGAGTTTACTATCCCGGTACACATTCCTAACTCAGTTTCTATTCCTATAGCATGCATAGAAGACAACTATGAATCTTATTGCTCGGATGCGGGGGATGTTACACTTGAAGCTTTAAATAGAGAATTTGCAAAATTTTATGAGTTAAAAAATGTCTTGACTGGAGAAAATGCTTTACTGAAATTGAAAGTTTCAAAAGTGACTGAGGAGATCCAATGATCGAAGTCAGTAAGTAAAGAACTAGCAAAACTTAGAGAATAGCATTCTACTTTAGTTGAATCTTTTAAATCTGTTTCTGAAGAATGCGAATCTCAAAAACTGAAAATTGCTGGTGATCAAAACTTTATTTTTTTACTTTATTCTAGCACTAGCAAAGTTTCTGAAGGTCTAAGTTTGCAAAGACATGCTTTTGACAAGTCAGTTTAGGCTTCTCAGAAAATATTTTGAGCAATCGTGCATCTACTTCAGAAACTAGGAATGTCTCGAACCATCACTTTAGAAATAATTCTAGTTTAGAAGTCAAGCTGTTAGGTAAGGAGTCGTTAGTATGGACAGAGACTCCTTAGTGGCTAATCAGGATAGAAGGGGACAATCAGTTTCAAAACTGAGTTCTATGCCCAATATACCTAGGAAGTGGGTTAAGCAGAATGTTCCTAATGCGAGGAAACCCACCTCAACAGCTAAAACTGGACTTTATAGAAAGTCAGTTTCATTTTCGGATTCTAGAAATCCAAGGTTCCCAACTCATAATTCGTATGAGAGGAGAACTTATCCGTATAGGAAGAACAACTATACGAGATCTGAGTCCAATCATTTGTCTACTTTACGGACTGGGAAGAGTGTACACTCCAAAATCAATTTCCGAGAACCTAACCGAAACTCAGTTTCTGGGAAGTCAGTTCCTGGAAACTCAGTTTCTCACGAGGTTTCACACATTCACCCATTTCCTTCAAACATGCATAGAAACTACATCAATAATCTAAAGAGAAAGAGAAAGGAAGAAGATGTTGTGACACCTAGGTTTAAGGTGAAGCAAGTATGGATTCCCAAAGGTTGAATCCATAAGACTAACCCAGCAGGACCCGCAGAAACACGGGTACCTTTTGTCTAACCTTATCTATTTTTCCGGTACGGGGTCACCAAGGTCAACTTAAAAAGAAGAAAAGAGCATGGATTTTAGACAGTGGATGTTCAGCTCACATGATTGGTGATAGAAATCTTCTCTCAAAATTGAGATTCTCAAGAGGACCATTAGTCAGTTTTTGGAAAGGGTTCCAATATAACTGAGTCCAAGCTCTCAGTTTTTCTAAAACCTTGGTGTGCCACTCAGCGTGAAGTCTTCGTACTTGTTCTTGAGGAATTTTTCCTCACGTGGTGTCAACACAACTCAGTATGAAGCTCTTCACACAACCAAGAACAGAAGAAGTCATCTCCTTTCGAAGAAGCTGAAACTTACTTTTCCTAAGTTTCGAACTTACTTGCTGAAGAAAAACCAAGTTTTGGTTTTCACACTTAGAAGATTTCTGAAGGACGGATGCGGAATTTAACTGAGTTCTAACTCTCAGATAGGAACTGACTATTAGTTAGTTTGGAAGTTTAAAAGGCTGGATTTCAAAATCCAAGGATTATTGTATTCGATACAACGCATTTATTGCCGAACATGCGCCGATGAATCCGCATATGCCACGTGGAAAGGTCCTTTTTCAAGACAAATTAGTCCCAAATGATCTCAAACGACGGATTGTCCCAACCATTGATCTTGTGTCCACTCCTGACTCTCAACCATTCTATCCGAACCCTTATTAAATATTTATTGACACATCAAATCGACGGTTAAAGCCTTAGTCACTTTGCCATTTTCAACCATCCAAAAGCCCTCAAACCTTCATAATTCTGGAAATTTTCATTCTTATTCAATCCTCCAACACACATTCCCTCATTTATTGCCAATCATCTATTGACATTCATCGCTCCAAAGAGATCAAAATCATCACAGATACCAGCAATGGACACATCTACTTCTGGTCAAGAGAAACAATCATCCTTCGAGTACGTTGAAAGACCATATTCAGAATTTGTAAGGCTCTTTCATTTAGACTCGAAGAAACTTTCACCGGAACAAAGGAGAGCGGCTCAAGTTACAAAAGAAAAGATCATGTTTATAAAAGGACTAAAGGGTGATTGTCCTGATGTCAAAATATTGGCTCGCCATCTACTCCGAGAAAAGATAGCCTATTTCCTGCGTTCTCGTCCACAGAGGTTTCATCCATTTCTTGTGGCAGAGTTTTATGCAAATGTCGTCATCGCCAAAGACCAGAAATCCTTCACCATCCATGTGACAGGTACTAAAATCCTCGTCACCCCTGAGTTACTTGAGAAAGTGTTCAATCTTTGGAAGGGTATTGGTTGAAATGGAAACTTGATGATGTTGACACACCTTTTAGGATTAATCACAAAACGAATGAGTTTCATCCGTACTACAAATATTTAGTGGATATTGTGATTAGGATGTTGCAGTGTGATATGGGATCATTTTCAGAATGAGTAAGAAGAAATATTCTCTTCTTATGGCCATTGATGATGGAGTAGAAGGTGACTGGGCATCTTTTCTGTTTGAAAGACTTTTGGATTATGCGGGTAGAACAACCACAATAGAAGAAATCGGTCAATTTTCTTCTGGTGTAGGTTTTAGTTTGAAAATCAGCTATCTTATATTGCCTGTAGTGGATGATGGAGAAGCATTGGTGTCTACGGATTTCTTTCCGATCAGAGCAGTAGTAGGGGAGCCTACTAAGACTATAGACGAGGATGACAATGATAATGGCGATCAAGATGGAGAAAAGGAAGTTCAATCTGACGCTCTGCAAGAAGAACACTTACAAAAGGTTATGGAGGATCTTCCAGACTTGACAAGGCTTGGTGAGAAACCTTCTCTTCAAGGAAGAAAAATGACGAGATTAGTCAGGACATTCGCTGATGAAGGACCCTCTCAGCTAGTGGGAACACGAATTCGCCCTGTTTGGGGAATACAAATTCAAGGTGGTCTCATATCCATTCCTATTCCACCTAGGTCCTACACAGAAGCAATGGAACATTTAATCCGAAGGAAGAGAAGAAGGGTGGATGACATGATAGAGAGAGAACAAAGGAAAGAAGGTGAAACCTTCGCCAGACGGCACATACACTTTGAAGATCAACAACGTTCTGCTCGAAAAATCGTGGATATCCTTGTCAGCCCTGAGCTCGAAGAAGAAGAAGAAGAGGAGGTTGCAACAATTGGAGAAATTCTACTACAAGGAGGTGCGGAAGGAGAAAGACAGAAGATGGAGTCGCCTTTCTCAGAGGAAATGCATGAAGAGATTGAAGTCGAGCGACCACCTCATCAGAGAACTTACCCAGAAACAGAGGCTGCATTTCATGCTGTGGAAATGATTGTCGACCTCAATCCAGATGCGCCAGAACATGACTTGCAAGAATCATTTGACAGATCTTCACTTGCGATGGAAAGGGATCCCATGAAAGGGAAGGAACCCATGTTCGAGCAAGGGGTAACTTCTACTCATGTCGACCATTCTATGTCACCATTACATGAGTTAGAGCACTCAAGGGAAGATCTTGAGAATTAGGACATATATGATCTAATGAGCACATCTTCTGCTGACTCTGGTCTATCTTTTCATTCTCTTTCACTATTGAGGAAATTTGCGATATTGCTCTCACGAAAGGACCCACGGTTGAGGAAGACTTGCAGGGAATTTGGCGTCATCATCCATGGGACTCATGGGATGGGAAAGAATTAAACAGAAGGCCGAATTAGGTTGTAGACTAAAGGGTGCCGTTCAATAGCTTTCCTCATCCAGAATCCACCTCCTATCGGCTATTGTGCTGGTGTCCCCCCATCGCTTCAACTGATACCGGATATGCTAAACTCATTCCATGGGCTGGAGAAATATCTCAGTGGATAGAACATAGAGTCACTGAAGAAATTTCTTCACTCTACCTTGATATCTTGCTGGAATGCTCTTTTCCCTGTGATGTGTTGAGGAAGGAATTCTGGAGATGGAGGCGCTTCAACATGGCTAAGTATGAGTTGACTGCAGATGATCTATCCATCATGATGGCTAGACTTGGATTGACCTTCTGGAGGAGTGAGGAAGCATGGGCGAATGAATGGATTGCCCATGATGAAAGAAGGCAAATATCAGAACAATCCATTAAACAACGGATGTTGGCCATACGAGCTTATAGAGCATTCACAAAGATAGCAGTCAATTTGGACAAAACGATCACAAACTACATCCGCTTAACTATCAGTTCGCGTCTGAGCCTCCTCGATTGATCATCCAGGCTTCTCTTGTACCATCTCTTGATTTAAACTATGATTTATTTCGCAATCTCATGGATAACAAAAGATACAAAGTGGAATAGAAAGTCAACGATTGCATACGATTGAGATGGAGGCTGAGCAGCTCTAAGATTAACTTGATGCCGCACAAGGAGAGTTGGCCGATGTAGAGGAGGACTGTCACGCTATGGACCAAGCTTTAACTATGTCTGCCCAGATCACAGCCGAGCAAAATGTAGAAAAATTTGCTGAGTTGATTCAAAGAATCAAGTCTCGTGGAAGTAATTTGGGTCATATTACTAAACTCATGAAAGTAAGAAATGAAGTGTTTTGGAAAATTGAAGCAAGACACCAGCAAGACGAACAAAGAAGGTTGGAGGAGGAAGAATTTAAGTGCAAAGCCAAAGAAGAAGCTCGCTTGAATCAGGAAGCAGAGCAAAAACATAAGGAAGAAGAAGATAAAATCTGTAGGCTTGCTAAGAAAATATACAAGCTGCTGCTGAGTTAGCCCGGTGGGAGGAAAAGAGAACCAGGTTTCTTGAAGTCGTCACCATTGCACCTGAGTCTTCAAGTCAGATCTATGGAGGTGATGCTGTATCGATCACTATGATAAATTAAATGAACACCAACTTCCAAGATAAACTCGACACACTGGCTGCCAGGTTTGAACGGAGACGTGTTGAATCCGAGGAGAACCTGTCTTCTGTCAAAGTTAATGTCTCGACCTTTCTTGACATTATCACAAAAGGGGAATAAAAAAGACAAAATGATAAGGAAGCTGAAGAAAGAAGATGGCAAGAACAAAATGATATTCTTGCACAAATCATGGCTAAGCTCTCCGGACCATCGTCTTCCAATCCTCCACCTCCATGACCTCATGAAAGCTCTACTTTTACTTTTGCTTACTCTACCGATTTTACTCTAAAAAATAAGGAT
This sequence comes from Plectranthus barbatus, assembly GCA_026898455.1. Classification (NCBI taxonomy): domain Eukaryota; kingdom Viridiplantae; phylum Streptophyta; class Magnoliopsida; order Lamiales; family Lamiaceae; genus Plectranthus; species Plectranthus barbatus. The sequence goes on from JAPKLW010002493.1 coordinate 63,872, forward strand.
TGGTTTGTTGTTTTTAAGTTTTTTTAGCTTATGGTGATTGATAATTCCCCTATGAACAGTTTGCTGAAATTGATCTAATAAACCTTGTCCAATTCGGGGGGAAAGTTTTTTTTATTATGACATAATTAAGGACGTGTATACTGAGTAGTGTCGTTGTAAACTTAATATATCTTGCTTCCTTTCTCTTTGTCTTTACAAATAGTTTTGACAATATCAAAAAGGGGGAAATTGTTACAAACAAATGTTTATGTTTCTTCTAGGATTAATGATTTGATATGTTAAAACCCATCCTAGTCAATTTTTCAGTTTCTAGAGTTCTAAACTATAATCCTTGTATATCGATCGAGTTGTAATAGAACTTAGGTTGAAGACCGAGCAAAGGAGAATGCTCGAGAATTGACTACATACACGCATTGCCTTGACCAAAATTGAGTTGGAGCACTTAGTTTAAGGTCCATCCATACTGACCAGGAGAAGTCAGTATGAGGGCATTCTTGAACTGACTAGGAGAAGTCAGTAAGAGGGTTTTCCATACTAATAAAGAGAAATCAGTATGAGGGTGTTTTCCATACTGACTATGGATGGTTAGTATGAGGGTCTACCATACTGACCTTGGGAAGTCTGTATGAGGACTAAGTTGTATTGACCTTAGAAAGTTAAGTATAAGGGTCTCTACCTTTAAATCTTTAGTTATTCGAAAGACATCGAAGCTTAGTCAGACTTAGGCATTCATATATGCCCAAGGCAGTACGAGGTTATCCAAACTGGGATTCCTCGGGCTGAAAAGAAGTCTGACATAAATTTAGTGTATAATACACTGACGCAGCAGAGCATAGCAGAAAGGACACATAAGGCATGAGCTACGATTGGACAATATAATCCATGAGTCTAACGTCTGGATTTATGAGTCTAACGGATAGAAATTCAAAATGCCAAAGGTTCTCCTCTATATAAAGGCCTGCCCCAACCTTAAATGGTTATCAAACACGAAATCTGAAAGTCTTAAGAAGATAAAGGGCATTCTTACAGGCCATCTCTCTTCTAAACTCTCTGAGTTTCTATGTTTTCTAACACGAGAATTGAGTCTCCGACTCAAGTTACCCACCGTGCTAACTTCTCCTAGCACGAGGTTGAAGCTTTAAGCCGACGCTCTTCTTTGGTGAATATATCTTTCTGAGATATATTCGTAGCAGTCAGTTTCCTAGTCTGAGATTCTGATCCTCATGGGCATATGCCAACCACCTGAGTTCGAGGAAGAACAGTAAACATCCAACCACCGGGAAGAAGGTTGCGGGGTGTCGTCCTCACTTCAACCTGAAGACTGAGTCTGCAAGGAGTTTCTAAGCGAGTGCCACAGCTGATCGAAGGATGGAGGCATCGATGGGTTGTGTATAGATCATAAGGAGGCTTGTATCTACTTAGTGAATTATTCGGACCTTGGGTCAGAAGAGTGAATGTAGGATATTCAGATCCGAACCACTATAAATCTTGTGTGTTCTTTAAAGCTTTATTTACATACTTGCTCAGTTTTTCTGTTTCACAAACTGACTTTTGAAACCTTCAATACTCCCAAGTATTGAAGTGTATATGCTATGAAACTGACTTAATCAAAACAGACCTAAGCTTAAGCCTTCTAAACAAAAAAAATTGACTATACTCTATTTTAATCAAACCAGTGCAATTGTGATTATTTACTTCCGCTGTACATTTAATATCCCGTTGCACAGTTTTCCACTCTGATTTCGGGACCAACAAAATGTCACCTGGCATTAAAGGGGTTTGTGAATTGAATCACTTAATACATTAACCGAGATTGTTAATTTGAATATCAAAAATAAATTGATATGCCTATGATTAATCCTAGCATGCTCCTATTGATTATGCATTGGAGGGTTTATGCAGAATACCTGGATTGTAGAACCTGAAGAATGTAGTGCGTAGCGATTTGATCCTCGAACCTTTTTCCCACGTATCAAGATTTAATCCTATAAGATGAAGGAATTAAATCTTTGAAATTAAATAATTAATTTCAAAAAAACTAAGGAGAGAGAGAGAGAGAGAGAAAGAGAGAGAAGAAAGAAGACCCTCCAGATTTGATCTTCTTATCTGTATCCCAACTCCAATCTTAATATCTAGTGAAGATACCCTTGGGATTCCTTGCCGGATGAGAAGAAGAATATCCTCCTCCTTTTCTCAAATCTAATCGATCTCCACAGCTCCCAGAACTTGGTTTGCTGTGTTGCAACTTATGATTTTGTGGTCTGTTGAGATCTGAGAAACTGAAGCCTATTTATAGGGAATTCCGGACTTCTATTGGGCCTGAGTTTTCATGTGCTAGACCAGGGACCAGAATGCAAATAGCAAATAAGGCCTATCAATTAATTAATTCTCATATTCAACCCATAATATAATTAATTAATTAATATTGAATCATTCCACCAGAGAATCAATATTGTCCTTCCTATTTTCTACCACGTTTGAGGAACGGGTTGCATGGGCTCGGTATATTCCCACATTTAAGGTTACAAACATTCTTTAATTAGTTTAAGCTCTCACAAGTCATTTAATTAATTAACATCTTATATTTCCGAGTCAATCCACTCAACCCTTTTCACTTATGCTTGAACTTAATGAGCTTGCAGGACTTTAGCAAAATGAACCTTTTTGAGCTGCTCAGGGAATGTCACCATCCTATACTGGATGTGGTTACCTAGTTCCAGTACCAGACAGTCATACACAAACTGCTATCACCCAAGATGTAGATATACAAGCTCAACTAGAGCCTTTCACTACAACTCAAAGTGATACACAATTTGTGTGTACTTATGTACCTTCATTTAGATCTATGATCTCATCATGCCATAAAGATCCAGATTTCTTTAATGTCACATAAAGGAATCGATCTTAACTTAGGTCCTTATCAATGCGTGCCCCACACCAGCATACCAAGCCATCGAAGATACAATGCTTATTACTGCGTATACTACAACCTACACTGACAATCTATCCTGGGACTGTGTCAGTTGTGATAACCATTTATATCTCGCTAGGTCAAACGATCCATACAATCTTTCGTGATCTTCTACACACCGTATGATCTCCATATTGACGAGATAAGAGGATAAGAGCGTTTGCGACACATGTTTGTTAATTCAGACAAGAGATGATCATACAACATTTATGATTCCCAGTATATTAACCAATCGACCATGTACATAATATACCAATCATAATGCTTTTAGTATATATTTCCATCAATCTCCCACTTATACTCAAAGCATTATATAGGTTCTTTCGAGAGTATAACGTGTCTAAACTAATCTAGCTATTACATCAATCATTCTACATGGCTAGTTGTGCCCTCAGCCCAAGGCTACGTACATGCATCTCGTAGACCTTCTGAGGCAGAGCTTTTGTGAATGGATCCGCTAGATTATTCTTAGTATCTATCTTCTCTACTAGTACATCACCCCTTGCTACGATTTCTCGTATAATATGGTACTTCCTCTCAATGTGTTTTGTTGCTCTGTGAGTTCGTGATTCCTTTGAATTAGCCACAACCCCCGAATTATCACAATACAACGTGATAGTCTTGGGTAGTGTTGGTCCCGAAATATCAGAGTCGTCGTGTAGATAACTTAGTCACAAAATGCAGCGGAATAGTTTTATATCTCTTGCACTTATCGTTGTTTTTCAAAAGTTAGCTAGCTCAAGTTATGTCTTAAGTTTGTGTTCAGATATACTCTAGCAACTCTGTTGCTAGGTTTCAAAACAATCTTGGAACAGTAATATAATAAAACAGTAAATGAACACCAAATTTTATAGTGGTTCGATCCAAATGATCTATGTCCACTCCTTAGCCAAAATGCTAAGAATTCCACTAGAAAAGTATACAGATTACAAGGAATCGCCTTTCCAGTTAAGTAGGCAGTGAGCTTTCGGCCTGGCTACTTGACAGCTATCCTCCGTTGATCTGAACTTCTCCGATAAGGTTCAGCTGGGTCAAGGGCACACCTTCGAAACTCCTGCCTTGCCTGTGGTGAAAGTTTTATAGTCACTTCCTGACTTTTCTTGAATGCGGCTAAACGCCCGTCTTAGTCTTGACCTTTTCAGGTGTTCGACTGTTGGATTCTTTCTGAAAGGAAAGGAATCCCAATGATTGAACTATTCTTGATTGTGATCAAGAATAACTTCAATGAAGTGTCAGTATATCAAATGAGCGACACTTCTGGTTGTTGGGAGCTTTTAAATGTGCTTTCATGCGGCTCTCAACTGACTACTTTTTTGTTCGTTCACTTTGTTAAAGGAATCTCTTGCTTGAATGTTCGTGAGTGTCTAAAGTGAAAAAAAAGCATCTCTTAATCTCATTCTTGAGCTTGTCTTTTATAGGTGGAGATTCAAACTTTGAATCTCCTTATCCGTTAGACTCAACGGCTCCTTGATCTGAAAGTGCTTTGTCTGTGACATTCACTTTTGTTTTTGACTTGTACTTTTCTAGCCACTTCGGGAAAGTCTTATCCTTTGTGTGAGCTTTTTGTCAGAGTCGCAGTCCTGCTTCAAATTTGATTCTTTTGCTTTGGTAAGCTAGAATCTGCTAACAGTATATTCCTTGTGATCCTTTGGCTTCCGTTGCTTGCGATTCTTTATTCATTTCTGAAAGGTCTGAATGCTAACACCTTAGCATTCTGTCTAGCGAGCTTTCAACCATTTGCTAGTGATCCTTTGTTAGCTTGCTTCTCTAGCAGTTTGTAAGTTGAATGCTGATATCATCTGCTTTGTGTCTGCTAGGGATTCTTCTCAGCACACTAGTCTATTACAACTCAATGTACAACTTATACAGGACTTTACAAAGTGTGCTAGACTCTCTAGATTTCAGCAAATGATCGACCAACTAAATAAGGTTTGATCCAACAAAACCTTTTACAAACAAGTCCTAAGGGAGATTTTAGGGATAATTCCCAACAATTTCCCCCTTTTTGGTGCGATCAAAGCTTACTATCATTTGTTGACCATAAGTGGAAGAATGTCTGTGTTTTACAAGTCTATGCTATTCTATCAATCTGACACAGAGTTTTTCCAATTAGGTTAAAGCAACAGAAATGATTGAAGTCAAATTCCCCCTCAACAGGTGCTGGGGAATATTTCTCGATTAATTATAAGTAAATGTTTGCAACAAAGCAATATGCTAGAAATTCTAGCACTCATCAAATCAGCAAGCATTCATCAATCAAAATATAATCTTCATGTCCACATGCAAATTTGTTGAGTACACCAGAAGTGTAGGTCAACTAGAGCACTCCAGTAAAATTCAGAGGTGGACAAAGAGATTTTGTCTAAGTCTGATCCAATTTTATATATGATATTGCAAGTTTAAGTACAAATTGGATTCAGAAAGTAAGGAATGATGAAAAGATTTGACCTTTACGTTCATGAGCCGGGTGCTGGCTTGTCTTTTTCACTGTCCGCTGAATTGTTCTTCTGGATATCAGCAAACTTCTCCATGGTGAATTTCATGAAGTTCTCAAATAGAGCTGCTCCTGTCTCTCTTTCAGCAGCCTCACGCTCCAGTTCTTTAGCCAACTTCTCCTGCTCCATAGCAATCTTTTGTAGTTGAAGTTCATGATCTTTTCTTTGCAATTCTAATTTAGCTTCATGTTCCTTTCTTTGCGATTCTAATTGAGCTTCTAGCTCTTTTCGTCTTGACTCCTCCTTCGCTTCTTCTTCTTTTCTCCTTATTTCCTCTTTCCTTGTGGCTAACTCCTCATCATTTTTCTTTCTTCTTTTCTGGTCAGCCTTTCTTCTTTCTTCCCCCTCTTTGATTGCAGCCAAAAAGTTTGTACCATAGGCCACAACCGTGTCTTTTAGGGTAGTCCTGGTGTCTGCTAAATCCTTTTGAACAACCTCAAGACTTGTCCTATTCTCAGAAATAGCCAACTTGTTTTCAGCGACCTCTGATTGTATATGAGATACATCTCCCCGTATCTCATCAACTTCTCTTCTCAGATGCGTGGTAGCTGCTTCTACTCTTCCCTCAATGGTTGTTTGCAAATAAGAGTTAAAGGCTTCAGCTATTTCCGCAGTCAATGGAAAGGGTATCTGTAGTGAGGTTATGGGAGTGGCATTGAAGGAAGTAGTCGTAACGAGTTCTTGACTCGTTGTAATAGGTGGTTGCTGAACTTGTGCGGTCTCCTGGACAATCTGAGCTTCTTTCACTATGTCCTGAATATCAATGTTCAGGAACTTAGCCAACTGCATATCGCGGTAATCAAATTCCAGAGCAGCACGCTCAGTGGCCTGTGCCGCTATTCGAGCTTTGAGTTTTTCTGCCTGTTGAATTTTATACTCCATCTGTCGTTTCCTGTAATCGACAGCAGCTCTTGCTTGACGTCTAGACAGTTCAACCCTGGCATCAGAGTATCCGTCGGGTACGAAGGTGGATTTAGGTAGCCCCGCAGTCTTTGAGAGAAAACGGTGTTCTCGGATGGCTTGAAGTCTACACATCACCTGTTTATCTGAGAACTGTTTCATCCCCGGAACTTGATCAATCCAATCAAAACACCAGCGTTCCTTACGTCTCCAGAAGTTTAAGCCCTTAGCAGCAAAAACCAGTGCTTTCTCTTCAAAACAGAGTTGATGCATAATATAGTCACACTTCTTCCATCGTCAGAATTATTTTGCTAACAAGCGTCCTTCCGGTGTTGATTCATCCAATTCTGTATGGAATAGATCAGCAATGGCTCTTTCTGTTTCGGATTGCACAAACAGTTCGATCTCTTCAGGCATAGGGGTGAGATCTGAGTTGGGCCTTTCTTCAGGGTAGACCGATGTACACCATTGACCGATTCTTCGTAGATGATAACGTGGTCCAGACAGCCCATTGAGAGGCACTCGGAGAGGAGTGTCTGATCCAGATGGTATCTTCCTCAGGTATTTCGCATTAAAAATCTCCTCAGATTCTCCATCAGAGTCAGAAATGCAAGATTCAAGATCAGTGAGCAGAGAATCGTTCTCTTCTACAGGCGAATGTAAATCATGAAGAAGTGAATCGACCTGTTCTTCAGTATCTCTTCCTCTACTCGATTCTGCATCAGTGAAGGCTCCAGACCTCCATAATTGTGAGAATGCTTTATCTGATAGTCCTTCTTCTGCTAGGTTTATCTGCGATTCAGAGGAGGTATTGAGAATGGGTTCCTCTTCTGAAGCAGCTTTCCCTTTTCCTCTCTTTTTGGCTTCGTCTGCTAGGCGTTGTAGTTCATCAGCAGGAGTTTCATCATCATTCATCATGGTGATATCTGATGGAAGGTCTGCCTTTCCCTTGTCTTCTGCTGGAGTTGGATTTCCTTCAGCAACAGTCGTCACTGCTGGTGATTGTTCCTCGTGCACTGCTGAGATTACATCCATTGTTTTAGATATCTCGGCTCTGGTAGTTACGACTCCTTCGTGAGCGCTGTCTGCGTTGTTAGCCTCTTCATTTGTTAAAGCTCCTTGTGAGGGCATATCATCTCCTATGGTGCTTGCCCTTTGCTGGATAGGTTGTGCTTCCAATTGGGCCTGCTTAGCAGCGCGCTTCTGGGCCATAAATTCTTCAGCAGCGGATTTGACTCGTTCGAAGTTTCTGTCTCTGCCTTCGAATGTTAGGTTACTGATGAATTTTTGGTAATCTCTTTTCTCGAGTTCCTTTAGAGTAGTTATGCGCTTTCTCTTTGTTTTCCTTGTTTCCGGACTGCGCTCTTCTACAATTCTGAGAGACTTAGGGATGTAATCTGGATCAGCGGTGTCCTCAGTAACGTTCTCTGTAGAGTCCTTTTCTGCTGTAACAGTTCCTTCAGCAGCTTTAGCAGTCTTGCTTTTTGCTTCTGCTTTCTCTAATGCTTCCTTATCAGTAAGTAGTTCCAACTTTCTCCTGGTCTTTTTCTTTGCCTTAGTCACAGGAGGAGGAGTTGCGGTTCTCTTGTTTGGTTGAATAGGTAATGCCATTGCCCCAAGGATGGTTGGAAGTTGTTCTGCTGCCTTTGAAGTCATGATGTCGTTGATTTGATCTGCTGGTAAGTTTCCTAGTTTCTCAATCTCCTCCAGATTTGTGAAACAATGCTCCGTTTCAGCATTTGTTTTCAACAATGCTATTTCCTCTTTCGTCATAGGGATAGAAGATTGTAGTATTTGCACCCCCAAACTTGCTTCATCAGATTCTTCAGGGGATGTAGGTTTATCCTTGTCTACATTGGACTTCCCTTTTAACCTTTGAGGATTCCTGATATTAACCGGCTTAGGCTTGTGTCTTGTTACAGGAATGTAGTCTGTGGAAAGGAGTGCAACTCCACGATCCACGCCTGTGTTGGTAAACAAAATCTCCAAGAATTTACTAATCTTCAGCCCAAAGTTTACATTCGAGGAGAATGTTCCATCTATTTCCATGTGAGCATTCTTCTTGGCATGCTCTGCCCATCGTTCAAATATGAACTCAGCCCAATTACCTTTAACATTATCGGTTAATGCCATCTTTACGGCATACTTCTTAGCAGAGAGCTCCGAGTAAGAGCCAGCATCACACTGGAGCATCTTGATTACTATCTCTGCAAGTAGTTTGTATTCCTCTGTCAAGGTGTTGATCGAGGTGTTAACCTTAAACGTACTCGGTTGCCCTTTCTTTCCTGACTTCCTCCAGTGGTTCCACCTCCTTTCCATTTCGGATATATCATTAACCTTATACTGAGAGATTTTGGTTCCAAAGTTTCGAAGTCCAAAAGTACGAGACAGCAACTCAGCATTAACTTCTATAATATTCCCATATACACATGTCTTGAATGACTTCTGATCATCACTCATAACAGCTCTAGCATAGAATTCAGCAACCATGTGCGGATGAAATTGATCAGGTTCAGCAGTGAGATACTTTACCAGCAATTCGGAATCAAGTAGATTTAAAATCCATTTGGGAAAATGTTTGTTGGCGAGAGGCATGTACAGAATCCTGTCTTTCATGATCTGGGCCACTCGTCTCCGTTCCGCCGAATGAGTGGACAGCTTCTTCTGTCTGGCCATGGTTACCAATGTGCAGTAAGGAATGGACTCATCAATGTCCTCCTTCTTCTCAATTCCAGTGAACCCGGGTGCATGTCGAACATGCAGGGGTGAGCAAGTGGTGGAGGGATAGATAAATGAGGGTTGTTGAGAAGATCCGGGATTTAGAGATTGATTTGTATCTTGGTGTGAGTCGGTTGAAGAACTTTGATTTGAGGCCATGATTGAGTAGTTTTTCTGAGAATTTTGAGAGGGTTTTACAGAAATGGATGTGAGGGGTTTCTGAAGATTGGTAGGGATTTGAAATCTAATTAGTGTATAGAAGATTTCGGAGTACGAGAAGAAATCGACGACGAGGATTGAATGCACTTTAATTTCAATCAACGGTTGGGGTTGAGAGTTAGATCGTGGGTATATCCACGTCCTTCGGAGTTTGAGTGTGGATGACGTGGCACAATCCAATCTGTCGCCACCGTCTGAACGCATTAAATGTTTCTCCGTATGGAAAAGCAACGTCCCACGTCCGATTTGAGATTTTCAGCAGCCAAGATTTAGCAGAAGTTAGTTGGAGTGTGTATAACACTAATGTGCAATCGTTTCACTTAGCATCTTCCAACGTTCCTTTGCTAGCTAAATTTCAAAGCACTTTGCTAGACGGATAAGGTAGAGAATCCAACGGTTGTGACTTTCTCTACCAGCCATGATTAAGATCAACGATCTCAAATGCGCACGTCTTGTCGTTTCCTTCCATCTTCTCCGAAAAGCACTCGAGTGTGTGGACGTGGCGATCTCCGAAATAGTTTAGCTTCCTAGGCATATTAATTGCTTACAAAACATGCAGATTTTCTTATATCAAATCTGGCTAAAACTTCTCTCCTTCCAAATATGACGTGGCATATGTAGCTGTAATTCAGCATACATGGATAAAGAAGTATGACGTCATAATATCATAGACGAGATCAGAATAATAATGAAAATCATCTCGAGCCATATGCTGATCTGAACATCAACCGTCACTGCTGAAGTGATTTGACTCCCCATGCATTCGTATCGTTTCATTATCTGGCGTCGATTCATTTTCCAATAAGAAATCATAAATTATGAGAGATGTTTCCCTTCTATAAAGAGGGTCACTTGTGTTTATCTTCAACATCACCATCCTGCTTCGAACAAAAACTTTTCCCTTCAAAGTTTTTCCATGGAATCCCTGAGCAAAATACTTGACGTCACTAGGAACCAAATCCTAGATGAAGTTGCCCTCCGTGCAAGCTATCACGACAAGCCTTCTGACGCTGATTTGGCGATATCAAAGATTATCAATACTGGTTTGATGCAGTTTGTGACCACCACTCCCCTTCATTATCACGAGAACCTCCTCCAAGCATTCATCAAGGATTGCATGCCATCTACGGTTCCTTCCGTGGGAAGATTGTGCGATGGTCAGCGAAGTCTTTTGCGAAGGACTTTGGGCTTCCAAGGGGTCGTTCTCCTGTCCTTACTTATAAGGACTCGGCAGTGGCTCCGGAGTCGGTGGCATGGAGAAAGTGGCGAGTGTCTCCCATGTGCAACTTCTCTCTATCTCCGGCAGCGATGGATCTTCAGGCTCCTTACCGCGATCTCTTTCATGTGGCCAACCACATGATATTGGGCAAAAATCCTCATGACGTCTTCCTGTCTAAGGAGGCTTGGCAAGTCATGCTTGCCATGGACGATGAGGAAAATGAACTCGACTGGGCTGACTTCATTTTCCAATCTGTGAGAGATTGCGTTCAAATCTACCCTTCCATTCCTCTACTGAACGGAATGCAGCTCAGTTGGCTGCTGGAACAACAATTCCCGGAGCTAGCAGAAGGATCATCCACTCTCCGTAGCACAGATTTTTACCCCCTTTCATCTATTGCAAATTAATCTATATTTCTGTATTTGGCTGTATTTCCCTTTTGAATGTAAGTATTTTCAATGAAATCAGACAGCCTTTTGTTCCCGAATCTTTCCTCATATGTATCAAATTTGACAATCACTCTGCTGAATTTAAACAAAGATAAACATTCTGCTGAATCAACGTAACCTCCGTATTTAGGCAAAGATATATGTTCTGCTGAAAACGTAGCAGATACCACTTTATAAAATAGTTAGTAGAGCTCTCGTCGTCTAGCAGAAATATCATTTTTAGCAGAGTACTCGTCTTCTAGCAGAGATATTAAGTCTAGCAGATTATCCATCCTCTAGCCGAGACTTTATTCATTAGCAGAGATCTTATTTCTAGCAGAGATATCATTTACTAGCAGATGGAACGACGATCTTTAGTGTATGTTTATCTCCAAGCGTCGATTACTTTTTCCAAGAACCATTTTGACCGATCTGACGTGGCGTCTGTCCATTCGTTGTGTAACAGATGATCATTAACTCTGAATCGAATCGATTCTTATGAAAAGAGTTATGATTCTTCCCTTATAAATACCCTACTTGTGTGTATCTTTATCATCACAAGAACTCTTTTCTGAGCATTTTTCTTTTGTCTCGTTCAGAAAATTTTCAAGAAAATGGATTCTCCTGGTCAATCCTTGGAATTGCGCCGAAACCAGATCCTTCATGAGGCTGGTTTGAACTCTCTGTATGATAACAATCCAAGAGTGGCAGAGATCGTCATGTCGAAGTTGAATCCAAGTGGATTGACCCAATTCGTTACTGCTACTCCAAAATGTTTCCAAGGCGATGTTCTTCGAGAATTCATCGATGATTGTTCTGTGGAGGGAGAGGGCATTTATGGTTCCTTCCGCGGCAAGCTCATTTATTGGTCACCGGACGTCTTTTCTCGTCGATTCGGCCTTCCCAGAGGTCCTGGCTCTGTCTTCAACTACCGTGTGACGGACATTGCCCCTGAATGGTCAGCGTGGCAGAAATGGAGACGAACTCCTTCATCTGAATTTTCCCTTTCTGTCTCAGCATATGATCTGCGCACTCCTTATTGGGTGCTCTTCCGTATTGCTAACAATATGTTGATGGGAGAGGACTGTGATGACACTTTCTTCTCAAAAGAAACGTGGCAGATCATGATGTCCATTGACGATGGAGTCGAGGTAGATTGGGCGAAATATATCTATAATAGTGTTCGAGACTGTGTCCAATATTACCCGACAGTGCCTCTGCTGAATGGAATGTAATTTAGTTGGCTGCTGGAGCAGAGTTTTCCTCGGATAGCAGAAGGACCATCGAATCTTGTAGATACGGACTTCTTCCCATTTAATCCTCCTTCCCCCTAGAATAGCGGTCATGTTGTTGTTTTCAATTTTCTTATCTTCCTTTGTAATGACGTTTGTCAAGGAATGAAAGGATGTATGAAAATGGCACAACTATATTTTGTTGTCTGGCATTTGTTAACAAAATCTTCAACCAAGTTCTGCTCTGTATTTTCAATATTAGCAGATAGCTATGATGAATATTTCTCAGCAGATGTAATCATCTTCCAGAATACTTAACGATGTCTTCAAGAAATCCAAGAAATAAGGATAAGAATAACATCTCTTTCGATACTCTGTCTCTGATATGCTTGCATCAGTGTTTCAGCAAACTGTCTTGTGAATGTGTTGAGTTTTTGTAGCAAACCTCCTGTGTCTGATGTAAGCTACCATTTTCCACACAAGGTCATCAAGTGCTATCATTAAAGACGGTAGATTTCTGTCTTAATCAAAGGATTTGGGATATCCTTTGGTGTCTTCTTTAAGCATTCGTGGAAGAGAACACCATAATATTCAGGTAGGTCGACTTGCCGTAAGTAGCCTTATTAAGACAGGTGGCATTTCCCCCTTTGTCGAGACTCCTCGACTTCCGCTCTTCTGAGTTCTGAATTCAGTTGATAAGACACTTTTGGGAGAGTGTTCCCACTATGGATAGAGCCATGATCTTGCTATAAATAACATCTCGCTTGTCTTCTTGAACTTCATCTTTTCCACTCCACTTAGCATAGCATTTTCTTCTTCACTTGTTTCAAAATGCATCATATTACCATTGCTCCAAGTGATTTACCTGTAACTCGCAATCAGATTCTTCATGAATCAGGGTTGTATTTTGAGTATGGAAGCAATTGCCGTGTTGCAAACTTTGTTATGGGAGCTCTTCATGAGAGTTGCCTATACTAATTTCTGATGACTATGCCAACACGTTATCAGAAACGAGCTCTTCAGAGCTTTATCTTCAAGTGTAAAACCACTGATGATGCCATTTGGGGTTGCTTTGACAATCAAGTGGTTTGTTGGACTCCGGCCTTCTTCTCTCAAAAGTTTGGCCTTCCTCGGGGTCCCACTCGCGTTATGGATGTCTACCGCCATTTGATTGCTCCAGAGTTCGGTTACTGGGATAAGTGGAGGTAGTCAGACATCTATGACTTTTCACCAACTCTATCATGTTTGGAGTTGAAAGAAGAGTATAGAGTCATTTTTGACATTGTTAGCAATGTCACTTTTGGAGTCCCTGCTGACAACTATGTGTTCAACCCAAGAATTTGGAGGGCCATGATGGCCATTGATTCGGAGATGAAGGACGTTGATTGGGCGGAGTTCTTCTTTGATGGGGTGAAGAGATGCATCGATCTCTTTCCTCAGTTTCCTCTTCCAACTGCCATGCAGTTGAGTTGGTTGCTTGAGCAGACGTTCCCTCATCTTGTTTTCGAAGGTATCCCTTTGATGGGATTCGACTTCTATCCCTTGAGGGCTCACTTCCCTAACTTGGGTTGAAGACTGTTCCGAGCTCTCCTCCTTTTGGCGTCCATATAAAGCATTGTTAGATTTGTAGCAACAAAATGGTGTAGTGGATGATGTATTTGATCTTTTCTTCTTGGTTGAGACGTGTAACTTTTTGAAATCTGCTGTCCTTTTGTTTAATGAATTATGCTGAAGTAGATTTTTTTTTTCAAATCCTCCGTCGTGTAGACTCTCTTCAACTGTTTTCATGATATTTTTCAACATTTCATAATGTCAAGATATCTTCGGCAGACAGAAATAATAACGTCCAGAATGTGATATATATTAAGCTTTAAGAGTATCCATATAGAAAGAATGAGAGCTAGGACTCATTCATCCACAACTTCATCTAATTCCATCAATCCAAGCTTTAAACATAATTCTTTAAATCTGGCTTCTGGAAGTGGTTTTGTGAATATATCAACTATCTGATCTTCGGTGCATATGTAACGGACATCGATATCTTTCTTCTCCTGATGATCTCGTATGAAGTGATGATGAATATCGATATGCTTGGTCCGAGAGTGATGAACAGGATTCTTTGTGATACACATAGCACTATTGTTGTCGCAGTAGATAGGCACACATTCGGGAGGGTTCCCGTAATCTTGCAATTGTTATCTTATCCAGAGAATTTGCGAACAACAGCTAGCAGCAGCCACATACTCTGCTTCCGTGGTAGATGTAGCGACAGAGTGTTGCTTTTTGCTGAACCAACTAATGAGCTTGTGTCCCAGAAATTGACACGTTCCACTCGTGCTTTTCCTGTCAATCTTGCATCCTCCAAAATCAGAGTCCGAGTATCCACACAGAGCAAGACTGTCTTCTCTAGGATACCAAATACCGAGACCTTCTGTGCACTTCAAATAGCGAACAATCTGCTTAGCAGTGTCTAGATGTGCCTTCTTAGGATTGGCTTGATATCTAGCACATAACCCGACGGCATAAGATATATCAGGTCTGCTGGCGGTGAGATATAAGAGTGAACCTATAATTCCTCTGTAAAGAGTAGGATTCACATTTCCTTCTTCTCTTTCAAGTGCGGCTATACATGTCGTACTTATTGGAATCCGCAAACTCTTTGTCTTCTCGGGGCAGTATTTTGCAATCAAATCGCAAATATACTTCTTCTGATGAATGAAAATCCCTTCTCTGGATTGTTGAACTTGTAATCCGAGAAAGTAGGACATCTTTCCCATCATACTCATCTGGAAGTTGCTGGTCACGAGCTTTGAAAACTTGTCACATAACTCTTGATTTCTAGAACCAAAAATGATGTCATCTACGTATATTTGCACCAGCAAAATATCTCCTTGGTCTTCAATGCGAAAGAGGGTTTGATCAATTCTCCCTTTCTGAAAACCATTCTTCAACAAGAATTTTGAAAGAGTTCCATACCAAGCTCTCGGTGCTTGTTTCAATCCATAGAGAGCCTTCTTAAGTCTGTATACTTGATTGCCGTGTTCGAACCCTGGTGGTTGCTCGACATAGACTTCTTCCTTCAGCTCACCATTTAGAAAGGCACTTTTCACATCCATCTGCATTACGTCGAACTCATGATGTGCAGCGTACGCGAGGAATAAACGACTGGCCTCCAGCCTTGCTACCGGAGCAAATGTTTCGTCATAATCTATCCCTTCGCATTGCCTGTACCCTTTAGCTATGAGTCTCGCCTTATTTCTGACAACCGTGCCAGACTCATCTTTCTTATTTTTGAATACCCATTTCGTGCCAATAACACTTTGATGTTCGGGTCTGTCTACTAGCTCCCACACATTGTTTCGTGTGAATTCTGCTAGTTCTTCATGCATAGCGTTCACCCAATCCGGATCTAGTAGAGCGTCTTCGATCTTTTTGGGTTCTTCGCTGGAGATATAGCATGCTAACATAGCGTTGCCTTGTCTTGTCATCATAGGATTATTGATATTTCCTATGACATCTTCAGGAGGGTGGGCACGCAACCATGTTGGTCTGATAGTTCTGATCATATTTCCTTCCCTTGCGAGGTCATCGTCTTGTACTTTATTCTTCATAGTATCCTCCTGGTGTTCAGCAGCTGGATTAACTTCCGCAGGAATAACTTCCACAGAATTTCCTGGAATAGGAACTTCTTCAGCAGTGTCTTCGGTAGCTGGAATCTCAGCAGCACCTACAGCACCGTCTTCCATAGGAGCTTCGTCAGCAGCCTCTTGAGCCGGTGGAATCTCAGTCGCGCCTTTGCCAAGATCTTCACGAGTTTTCGTCCTTTCCCAGAAGGGAATGTCCTTGGTAGTCTCTTCCTCTTCATCGTCAAGCACCTCTAGAATAACTGATTCGGTTAAGATGTTTGTAAGTTTGGCCTCAGCATGATCATTAGCATCATTGGCCTTGCCAGCAATTTGGTCCCCTGCTGCGTGCGTCTCGTTTGGATTGCATTCATTCATAGACTTAGTCGGATCAATACTCATATTCTCGAGAGAATTTAGAAGTGTTTGATCATTGACATCATTAGTCTCATAATTGCTATCCTTTCCTCCTTTGTTTTCACTGCGCACTAAGGTAGACTCATCAAAAATAACATTGCATGTTATTTCCACAATGCCAGTAATCTTATTTAATACCCTATATCCTTTATGAGTGGGATGTCCATAACCAAGGAGTACACCCTCGTCAGATTTAGGTGAAAAGGTATTAAGTTTAGATTTACCATTATTGTGAATATAACATGTAGAACCAAAAGCACGTAGATGAGTTATGGAGGGCTTACGACCGTGGTACACTTCATAGGGAGTCTTGTTAAATCTGCTTGTGACAGCACTCCTATTCTGTGTGTAACAGGCCGTCATGACTGCTTCACCCCAGTATTTAGCAGGAAGTTTAGAATCTGCTAACATTGAGCGAACGACTTCCTTCAGCATCCGATTCCTCCTTTCTGCTAAACCATTCTGCTGAGGAGTCCTTGCTGTAGATTTTTCGTGTGATATTCCAGCTTCAGCACAGAAATCCATTAGCACTCCATTACAGAATTCTGTTCCATTATCAGATCGAATTCGCTTCACAGTAACTTCTTTACTATTTTGCTCCTTGAGAATCAGTTCTGGCAGAATAAGCTTCACTTCGTCCTTTGTCCTTAATAGACATACCCATGTGTACCTGGAGAAATCATCAACCACCACTAGTGTATATAAACGTTTACTTACAGTGGGTGGTGTGACTGGACCAAAGAGATCCATATGAAGTAATTCCAGAACCCTTTGTGATGTCTCCTTTTCAGGATTTGTTTTGAAGGATGATTTAGTCTGCTTTCCCTGTTGACATGATTTGCATATTCCTTCTCTGCGGAAAGTCTCATTTGGTAGACTTATAACAAGCTTATTTTTGGCAAGATGGTTAATAGTTTTGAAATTTAAATGATTGAACCTCTTATGCCATAGCCATGTTGTTTCCTCTTTGTTGAGAGCTAAAAAGCAGGAATGTTGTTGACCGCTTTGCCAATCAACAATATATAATCCACCTTTGCGGATGCCTCGTAGTTTTACTTCTCCTGAAATAGCATCAGCAACAGTACAACCAGTATTCATAAAAGATATGATATACCCATTTTCACACAGTTGACTTATGCTGAGTAGATTATGCTTTAGGTTGGAGACGAGTGCTACGTTGATGATTCTCAATCCGTTCCTTTCAATGCATCCTCGTCCAATAACTTCTCCTTCACTGTTGTCTCCGAACTTGACCTTTGGACCGTTGAATAGTCTTCTTATGTCTGAGAATAATTCTTCGTTTTCGGTCATAGGAGCAGAGCAACCGCTGTCCAGGACCCATTCATTGGATATGCACGTTCCCGTAGCTATGGAGTCCTGTTCCTGCAAGTGAATCAAGTGGATTTAGGTACCCGCTTAGTGTCGGGTCCTGCAGGATTAGCGTGAAGCATAGTTCCTTTCGGAACCCACATCATAGTGATTTTTAAGACTTTTGTCTTGGTTTCACTATTGATCACTTTCTTGACCTTTGGCTTAAAATTTTTAACATTTCTATTTCTAGGTGAATGATTGTACTTAGCCGTCCTTGCCCTTGTAAGTGAATGTAGATTGGGCTCAGGCTTTGTATAGACATTTCTTCTATGCAGTGTATTCTGCTGGTAATTAGGTCTCACAGCATTGTACTGCGCAGGCCTTCTCTTATGAAAATTAGGATGTACTATCCTTGCGTTGAAATCAGAATGCTCAGTACTCCTTGAGTTTGCTGAGTAAGGTTTAGCGTATGCTCTTGGATTCCTCTGCTGAGGTCTATCAAATACTTGCCTATCATTCATCCTTTGATTCTTCTACGGAGGCTTAGAGTTGCGTCCAGCATTTATCCTTGGGATCCTCTGCTGAGGTCCACTGGATAAAGGTTTAGCAAACTCTGACCTCTGCTGAGATCCAGAAGATGAACTATTGGCTATTTTTGATATAGACCTCTGCTGAGCTCCAACGGGCACATTCTGCTGGAGTCTATTCTTTGGTTTAGCTATTGGCTTAGCAGACAAAGTTTCAGCAGAAACTACTCCTTTACCTTTTTCAGCAGAGCTAAGTCCAGCAGATACAAACAAGATCGGATTCTGTTTAAAAGAATTATCATTGGGTTTTGACATTCTTTTTTATGATTCGCATCCAAGTCCAGACTTATCATAGTGACGTCTTTGACTACTTACAAGGGCATTGAGAGCAGCCCTGCTGGATGCGTACATGCAAATACAGTCCTCTTTCGGTTTATTTGTTAATGCATGATTCTCTTTTTCTAAAGTTTGAAATTTTTCTGACAAATGAGAGAAATCTGCTTTTAATTTTAAGAGTTCTTCACTTTCTAACCTCAGCCTCTCGACTTCCTCGGTTAAATTTGTAATTTGAAGTTTAAGTGAGGCATTTTCCCCAACAATTTCATTTTTTATCTCATACATTTTTGCAAATTCTATTGATAATTGTACTAAGTAGTCTTCTTCGGAGTCGAAATGTGATTCCTCCGACTTGTCTATGATTTGATTGCTAGATGAATTTGTTGATAATACCTCTGTTTCCTGATACGTGCGTAAAATGACCCGTATTTTGATATGTGAACATGCTTGTTTGTGGCTATTTTACTCCCGTATCATATGTTTTTGTCGTATTTTGGTTGTGTTTTCCTGTTTTGTGCGTTTGACTTGTGTAGGATAGGTTTTTGGCATAAACAAGCATATTTGGTGGAGTTTTGGAGGAAAATCGCAAGGTTTTGGAGTTTGGAGAGCTCGACCGGCCGAGCGGGTGCAGGACCGGCCGAGCGGGACTTCAGAGGGCTCGATCGGCCGAACCATGGCAGGACCGGCCGAGCGAAGCTGCAGAAATTGGTTCAGAGAGCTCGACCGGTCGAGCATGTGCAGGACCGGTCGACCGAGTTCGGGCTGGGACTTGGCTCGGTCGAGCCATGCCTTGCTCGGCCAGCCAAGTCGATTCTTGGTGGTTGTTGGCAGTTATTGATGGCCCGGGCGAGCCAAACTTCGACCGGGCGATCCGAGGGCCTGATTGCTTGCCTATAAAAGGGGAAAGAGCGGTTATTTGGAGAACTTTTGTCAATTTTCACATACGATAGTAGATTTCTCCCTAGATTCCATTTTTCCATTTCAAATTCATCTTAGTCCTAGAGCTTCTAGGAGCTAAATTCATCAATACTTGTAAGAGATTGAAGATTGAAGGCGGTGGATCAA
>JAPKLW010002494.1:0-54161 GCA_026898455.1 Plectranthus barbatus
TTTGTTATTCCAACAACATCATGCATGAAATGGTGTCTTGGCATTTTTATATAATAAAACAATTTTGAGATATTTTTATCTTGTAGTTTAGGTGTTTCATTCTTATCTTTATAGAGGCAAAATCTATAGTTGGTTGATTAAGAATTAATTAAAATATTAATGAAAATGATGTCTTTTTCAATGGAATATTTTTTCAATTTCAATAATTTAAATCTTTATAATCAACTGTTGAGATATTTTCTTTATATTGTCCACACATTCATTGATCACACAATGTCCAAGGGCACTTGAATAATACTCCCTTCATTCCGGTAGAATTGGTCTACTTATCAAATTCCACGTTCTAATCAAATTAATCCATTTTTAAAAATATCAACTTTTTCATATTCAATAATAAAATATTAATTCCACTAATACTCATAGTCCTATGCCAAAAAAAATTAAGATGGAAAATAATTGATAGTATTATAAGATCATTCAATAGAATAACGGATAACCACATGGTTGCAGTAAAAAAAAGCTATAAATAAAAACAAAAAATTAAATAAGCATGCATGATTCACCTATAGCACCCCACCCCTGCATCCGACAAATTTGTCACACAACATCATTTCTTCGTTCATCATCAAATGTTTGTGTTGGAATGCTGTGGAGTTTCATTTCATGTGCTGCTCAACGAGGGGAGTTGACAGGATGGATCATGCGACTGTCCAAACTATGATTATTACCAGAATACTCACCCAAACTCACCGGCACTGCTGCATACAGATCCGTTTCTTCATTTCTCAATATTAGGACATGACCTTCTTCCTCGTCAACTTGTTGTTCAGTCCAAGGATGTCTGCTCACCTTCTTCAAACTCTCCAGTTCCATCGCTACCTCCTTCATCGTCGGCCTATTCTCACTGTTCATCTTCAGGCATCTCTTCACCAGCTGACCCACCTCTTGGATCTGCTTCATGCTCCCCTCCCTCAAAACTCGAGGATCCAATATTTTGAACAGACGATCTTCTTTCATCGCAAGGACAAAGAAAGTAGCCAAACTTTTCTCTTGTTCATTCTTCGTGGTGGAGAGGGGCTTCCTGCCCGTCATCAGCTCGGCCAGGACTACCCCGAAACTATAAACATCACTCTTTTCTGTCAACTGGCCCGTGTGGAAGTATTCCGGGTCCAAGTAACCTAAGGTACCCTGGACTAGAGTGGTTACCATTGTTTGATCAATGGGAACCAATCTCGATGCCCCGAAATCCGAAATCTTGGCAGTGTAGTATTCATCGAGTAATATGTTGGGAGATTTGACATCTCTGTGAATGATGGGCATTCCAGCTGCGGAGTGAAGGTAGGCTAATGCACCGGCAGCCTCGGTAGCGATTCTGAGACGATTGTCCCATGAAAACCAGGGCATCCCCCCACTGTGATGGATGTGGTGGAAGAGTGTATCGTTAGATACATACTCATACACCAAAAGAGGGACTTCTGTCTCCAAACAACACCCTAACAATTTGACCACGTTCCGGTGATTGACCTGAGTCAAGATGATCACCTCGTTGATGAACTGCTCGATTTGAGTCTGGTCCATCATTCTCGACTTTTTAATTGCAACAACTTCGTGATCTTGTAAAATTCCTTTGTAAACCGTGCCATAGCCGCCCCGGCCTAGAATCCGATCCTCGGCGTAGTTGTTGGTGGCCTTTTCGAGCTCTTCAGCTGTGAAGATCTTGGTGGATTTCATGCTAGTTTCGTTTGAGGAAAGCTGCAGGTTTAAGAGAATTCCACCGTTTTGTCTGAAAAACTTCTCTCTTTGTTTTATAACTTTCCTTTTCTTCATCCCAAAAATTAGAACAATTATCCCAACTATCAGCATCAAGAAACCAAAGCTAACCCCTGCAAACTCATCACATTTGCTTATCAGTTAGAAGTTACTACAAGTAGAACTGAAATCAACCAAATCCAAGAAAATATGATCCAAACTACTTTTTTTTTTTGTTAAAGAAACTATATATAGTTTCTTAGAATCCAACAATCAAGGTCTAGAATTCAAAGGTAACATACAAATTTGGAATAAAACAGTGTAACTATGATCACTGAACTAAACCATTACTACTAAGTCTAAGTTGTAAAAATCAATAAGCACTAGTCGGGCATTCAGGTGGGCCTAGCGCATAAGCGGTTTAGGCGAAAGTTATTCGGCAAACTATTTTTTCATTTTTAATATTTATCAATAGATAAAAATTAAAATTATATAAGCTTTGATTATTTTTTTAAAAAAAATATAACAACTAGGTTGCCTAAATCGATTATACGATACATAGTCTGCTTAGGCGGATTAAGAGGCCTAGGCACTGTCTAGACGTCAATTATTCGTCAAAACGACTAAACACGGAAATTTGGGGGTATCTGATTCGACTAAGTACTGTCTAGCGCCTAGGTAGGGATGTTTACGAACAATGCTACTAATATAACAATAGAAGTGTACCTAAAGAAAACTTGGCAACTGGAAAGGAGTTCTTAGCAGTGCAACCACGTCCATTTTTCGCCCCATCGCCTTCGTATCCCTTCTTGCAAGAACAACTGAAATTGCCTGGGAGATTTATGCAGATTCCATTTGCATCACATGGATTGTTTTCACATTCATTGATATCTACCACAAAAATAAAGAAAATCATCACCATTCATCAAAAAACCAAAGCAAAAACAGTAAAAAGAAGTATAAAAACTAGTGAACTACCTGTGCAGCCTGGGCTTAGATAAGGATTCCCTTCATAGCCATCCAAACATCTGCATCTGTATCCACCAAGACCAGTCTCAGAATCAACACAAACACTATTCCCACTGCAGGTGAAGCCATTGGACTTCTCAGCTGCAAGGCAGCTCTCATCTCCAATAGCCCAGTCAAGAATCATAGCCACATTGTCCCTAGTCTTGTTCAAGAAACCGGGGTCTTTGAGATCCGAACCACTAAAAACGAAGCTCTCCGGGTCACCAAGAAACGCGTAGCTACACGGCCCAAATGATGAAATATTCACATGCTGATTGAATGATCCGAGGCTGGTGTCGAACTCCCTGAACCCCTTGGGAATGTTGCTCATGGAGCATCCGATCCCCGAGCACTCGCCTTCGATCAGATCCTCTCTGCTCGAGCAGAGAGACAAGCACCCGCTGGTGAAACTGCGGCCTTGAGACCCCATCATGAGCAAGGTGTCGTCGCAGCCGACTAGAGTGAGGGTGTTCGCATCGGAGAATGAAAAGGGCGTCGAGCCGAGATCCAAGTAGGCTGGTGTTTGTCTAAACACCTTGCCTGAAGCGTCGTAGCATTTTGAGGCCACGACATTCTTGATCCTTACCGTGTCGTGTCTGATGTCCACGATCTCGATGTCTGTTTTGGGAATGAACAACCTCGGAGGATCGAACGAGGTGTTGCAGACGACCTCGAACGGTTTGTCGAGCGAGCAGCCGGAGCCGGAGCCGATGCCGAAAGGGTATGGGACGGTCACGTTGCCGCATTGGCTGCGGCAGTCGGGCTTGGTGGTTGCGGCGGAGGAGAGGGAAAGAGAGAGAAGCAGTAGTGGGAGAGAGAAGAGAGACATGATTTGGTGGAATTCTTGGAGCAAAGATGAGATGTTTTCATATGAGTTAGAATTAGCTAAGAAGGTAGGAGTTTTTGTCATTTGTTGTTGACTTCTTTTTTTATTGTTTTTCTTGGCATGCATGCAATCAAAAGATTTGTATGAAAATGGGGAGTTAGTGGGGATTTGCATGTTCATTTCACCAAGAAGAGGTTGACTAAGAAATGCAAGATTTGTTTTCACTGGAAAATGGGGAAAGAAGTATATATATTTTGCATGAAAGACATAAATTAGTCTCATAATTGAGGTGTAAGTGATTAAAACACTTTATTTACGATTAAAATGTTATGAAATAGAGATTTTTATTGAAAATTTTTGAAAATATTTGAATGTATAAGTTTAAAAAATATCTTTTTGTTAAAAAAACAAAAGGACATAAATTAAGTCATGTCCTAGGAATTTTCAAAGCTTATGAGTGATGCTCTCTCTCTCTCTCTTGTACATTTTCTTAAGTCTACTAAATGGATTGCTTGTAGCATGTTAGGAATCTAATATTTTACATTTTATATTTGGACGTAAGTCTTAAAAGTAGAAAAACAACGTGTGTTTCTAGTTTAATACTTACCGGTGAGCATGAGTCATGTCGGCTTACGAGCTATTCGGGATTGATTTGAAAAACTTGAAATTGACTCGATACATATCAAGCTAAGTTCGAGAGCTTCATGATATTCGATTCTTTAGGCTCGCGAGCTTTATCGTACTTGAACTTAAATTGAACCTAAGTTGAGCTTGGGTATGAGCTATGCTCACCAGCTTAATATAATTAAAATTTTTATTCCTAAGTTTATTATAGATAATTTAATTTTTTTAATTAAAATTTAAAATAAATTAAGAATATCGAACTTGATCAAGCCAGGTCAACCTTGATGAGTTTGACACTGAGTCGAGCTCGAGCCGAACAATACTCAACTCGATTCAGTTCGGTTCGGTTCAGTTCATGATTACCCTATTAATACTCCACTTTCCCAACTTTAAAAAAAAAGCAAAAATATCAGCATGTTTTGTAATTTTGTAACATGTAATTATTGATTTATGATATAAGAAAAGGTAAGATGGGGACAAGGAATAAATCAAAAAATTTGACTTATAACTAATATTTTACAAGTCAACTCAAAACCACAACATTAATAAATAAATAAAATTAGGCAACAGCTCAGCTTCATATAAATTTTCGAGTCTTGACCCCTTCTCTCGCCGGGTAATAGGAGTACGATATTATTTTTTGTGCATATTTATTTAAGTATTTATTTATAAACTCATATTTTAATTATCAACTATGTTGCTCATATAGACAGCCCTTGAATTTTATAATATACTTATGGTTGGCATGTAAAATTGTAGTAATATTTGGATAAGTTTAGCAGTCTAAGTAGTTTTTGACTTAGAAAGATTGTAAAATTGATAGTGTGTACGTAGCTTTGAAATATTAATAAATATAATACAGCTAAAAAAACCTTTTAATTTACATGTATTTATTGAGAATCTAAACATAAGACAGCATCATCAATTAAATATCCAAAAATAAAATAAAAATTAGTACCAGATTATAAGTCATGCAATGAAAAATGATATTGAAAAAAAATTACATACCCGGTGGGACTCGAACCCACAATCGCCTGATTAGAAGTCAGACGCCTTATCCATTAGGCCACGGGTACTTGTTACATTAAGTTTGTTTTAAAATTTAAATTTAGACAAAAAATAGTAAATTAATATTTATAGGAGAATTATCAATTAAGGACCCAAAAGATAATTTAATTATCAATTCAAGACCCGAAAGATGATTTGTCAATCAAAGACCCGAAAGATCAAATAATTCTCAATCCAATACCTCAATTTCAGGTCCTAGATTGAGAATTGTTTGATCTTTCAGGTCCTGAATTTATAATTTTTGTGAACTTTCATATCCTGAATTGAGAATTAATCTTTCGGGTCCTGAATCGATAATTAAACTATCTTTCGGGTCTTGAATTGATAAAACTCCATATTTATATTATAGTCAATCTTTTTTTAAAAAAAATTATTATATTTAAAATAATATTTTTCTTATTCTTAAAAAAATTACACTTTAATTTTTAACTTCTAAATAATGTTTTAAATTTCATTTCGGTATTTTAAAAGTAAATATCCCGATAAACATTCAAATTGTTTTTAATGATCGAATGGTTATATTGCATATAAATTACGAACGAGTAAACAATAAAACTTTAAGACATAAGATTACGATGTTCGACAATTACTTATATCCACGGGAAGTAACAATTTATTATGTATTCAAAATAATGGTTGCATCACAAATTCAAAGTATTTAAATAATCCTATGAAGTATAAAAATATATAAATATCCCATACCATACCGCAACGATTCCACCCCCACACCCCGGTTCACTATTCGTAGCCTACCATACCGCAACGATTCCATCCCGGGCTCACTAAACATAGCCTACGGTAATATATACATCTTATATGGGCAAATGCACTTACTTCTTACTTTGCTGGCTCTATTTTGCAAATATCTACCTTTTATATATTTTTAATTGACATATATAAGCCATTTTAATGATAAGTTACCAAACTCACAATCTTCAAACTATGGCTCCTTATTTTTGGGAAATTGGGATGGTCAACGTGAGTTTTAAAGTACCAAAAATAGAGATTGTAGAATAATTATCGAGAATTCTCAACTATCAATTTATAGTAAATTAAAAATGAGGACACAACAGTTTTAAAATGGTAAATATAATATATATGTTTGAAGTGTAGCTCAAATAATATGTAATAAATATATTTGTTACAACTTACAAATTTGTGGCGATAATGTTATTTAGTGTGAGATATTTAAAATAAAAAATAAAATACAAAGAATAGTAATCCACTTTCTTATTTGGCGAGTGTGGAGAGAGGCGGGGGCGACAAGCAAAACCCTACCCCCAAACAATTTGAAGGCAAACACCGCATTATATAAAGCCAAACCGCACACACATTTCTGCCGTCCTTCAGCTCTCGCTCTCTCACTCCTAAACCCTAGTATCATTTTTCCTCATCCCAAGCTTCTGCAGATAATTTTATCATCTTTATTGGTACGATTTGTGCGTAATTCACGTTTCTTCATTTGATGTGTTAATTGTGATTTTTGCGCATAAAGTGTAATTCGACAGCAGCTCGATGATTTGATATTGTTTTTTTTTATTATTGTGAATTTGTAGGTTGGAACGATGTCGGATGACGAGCGGGAGGAGAAGGAGCTGGATCTCACCTCTCCCGAAGTCGTCACCAAATACAAATCCGCTGCTGAGATTGTTAACAGTTAGAATTTTTCCGTTTACTTTACATTGAACGTTTTTTTTTGGCTTTTTGTACTTCTATGTGTATTTGAGATTTGTGCGGTTGGAGATTTTCGTTTTTTTGAGCTACTTCACTGAAAAGTTTGTTGTTATATGCAGAGGCTCTGCAGTTAGTATTGTCTCAATGCAAACCAAAGGCTAAGATTGTTGACCTTTGTGAAATAGGGGACTCGTTTATCAGAGAGTGAGTAGTCTTGTTTGCTTTCTGGTATTTATGTCTTATTCTTGGGAACTAAATTAGACATTGTAATTGATATTTTGAGTTTATGTTAAGCCGTGGATTGAACTTTGAATCCTGTTCTCTATGATAGACAAACCGGGAATATGTACAAGAATGTGAAGAAGAAGATAGAAAGAGGTGTTGCTTTCCCTACTTGCTTATCAGTGAACAACACTGTCTGCCATTTTTCACCACTGGCCGGTGACGAGTCAGTGTTGGAAGAAGGAGATATCATTAAAATGTAAGTTTAGGTTAACTTTGAACACTCACTGATCACGATAAGAATATGTTGTTAGCTAGTTGTTATGTGTTTGGAGATGTGGAATACTGATTTTGATAAGATGATGAATTGTTTGCAGTGATATGGGGTGTCACATCGATGGCTTTATTGCTGTAGTGGCTCACACTCATGTGCTTCAGCAAGGGCCAGTCACAGGCAGGGCTGCTGATGTTATTGCTGCCGCAAATACTGCAGCTGAGGTTGCATTGAGGCTTGTTAGGCCTGGGAAAAAGGTATATTAGCTTATCTTTTTTTAGTGTTTGTGTATAATATTTATCATATTCCACTCTATTCATTGTTAGTTACATATTCTTTTGTGGTGGTTCCGTGGTATTTTATGCTAATGTGCTATTGAGGCGTGAATTAGTTTATTAAGGATGCTATCATTGAGTTCTTTTGTCATCAGTAGAGTCATCTTCCTGATTTTTTCTTTTCTATTTATATCATCTTTAGTTGCACCCCTAAATGATGAACACTTTGTGTAAGCTATGGGTTTATACCTAGATGATGCTTTAGTCATAGTTACTCTGATAGGGGTCAATATTTATAATCATTTGGTTACATCAAATATAATTTTAACTGTTTAAACATTCATCTGGATACACAATAATTGTTTTATCTCTTGAAGATGACAATAACTAGTGTATCTTCTTAATAATATAGGCAACTTTGCCAGGTGATCAGTTTTTATATTGGTTTCCTCTTTTCCCTGTTGCCTATAATGCAAATGACCTCCTTTAATTATCTGGATAGTACTGTTTTTTATGTACTCATCCTCTCTAGTGGGTCAACATTCTGCTTTTACAGAAATGTATTAACATATGAAGTTGTTCAAGGATTTTCTAAATATTTTTCTAAATCAAAAGCATGGTTCTCTACATGATGATCAGATTTGTGAGTGATGGGTCACAACCCATGAAGTTCTCTGTAGTCATAGTTACACTGATAGAGATCAATGTTTTATAAACTTTTTTTGTTTGAAGCTTCCAAACACCCTCATTTCTATTGCTATCAACCTCTCCTTCTAGTTTAGGAAAATATCAGGCAACTTTGCCAGGTGATCAATTTTGTATTGGTTTCCTCTTTTCCCTGTTGCCTACAATTCAATGGCTTCCTTAAATATATTGGATGTTACAGTTTTTAGTGTACCAATCCTCCCTGGTGCGCCAAAATTATACTTTATTGAAAACATAAATAGATAAAATTCTTTGTAAATTTTCTTAGCACGATTTTCTACATGATGATCATTTTTGTGAGTGATAGATCATATATCATGATGTTCTCTATAGTCATAGTTACACTGATAGGAAGTCGTGCTTTCTAATCCCAGCCTTTTCAGATTTTGAAGATTCAGCTCCCCTGAAAATTTGGTTGTTTATTATTCTTTTTTACTTTTATCAACTAACAATTTTATTTCAGATTTTTAAGATTCCAATTCCCCTACAATTTTGATTGCTTTATAATTCCTTTTACTGTCATCCACCACTCTTATGTCTAACAAATAAAATAGGTAAAGTAGTTGTACGGACTTCCCTTAGTTAGCTAGTTCGTGTAAAGAAAAGGCAACTTTGCCAGGTGATCAGTTTTATATTGATTTCCTCGTTTCCCTGTTGCCAATATTGGTATAGGCTGTATTGTGTTATTTGAGATTGATATCCATGTTGCCAGTCTTGTAACCTCTTCCAGCCAAAATAATTAACACACAATTTATGATGGCCTGAAATTATGTCAGACCACTTAGATTGACTTTTTTTAATATTCAGAATGCGTAGCCAAGAAATATAGTTGAATTTTTCCGTCTCCAGTTCATTTTTATTGAAAATGTGTTGTAATTTCTGAGAAGTGATTTGGTTTCTATTTTTGCAAGTTTTTTTTGGGTTCCTAACAAATTGTTGTTTTCTAATTGCTTGTAGAACAAAGATGTCACTGAGGCAATTCAGAAAGTTGCTGCTGCTTATGACTGCAAGATTGTTGAAGGAGTCTTAAGTCATCAAATGAAGCAATTTGTGATTGATGGAAATAAGGTTGTTTTAAGTGCCTCTGGCCCTGATACACGAGTTGATGATGCAGAATTTGAGGAGAATGAGGTGTATGCAATTGACATTGTAACATCTACTGGTGAAGGCAAGGTAATTTATTTTCTGGGACCATTTTCTATTTTCTGCTTTTGTCATTAATCATTCATTCACACTTCAGCTCTGATCTGAAGGATTAATTTTTTATGAATTTTGCAGCCAAAATTGTTGGATGAAAAGCAAACGACGATATATAAAAGAGCCGTTGATAAGAATTATCACCTGAAAATGAAAGCATCGCGGTTTATCTTTAGTGAAATTAGTCAGAAGTTCCCCATCATGCCTTTTTCTGCTAGGTTCATATCCGCTATACTCTCTTCTTCTCTTAGTTTGCTTCCTGTCTTTCCATGCTAATTACTAGTATGATTCTGTAACAGGGCTTTGGAAGATAAGCGCGCTCGCTTCGGCCTGTTGGAGTGTATGAACCATGAGCTATTACAGCCATACCCTGTACTTCATGAGAAGCCTGGTATGAGTTGAAAAAAAATCAACCCGATTCTTCCTCTTCTTTCAAATTCCTCCTTACTCTCTAAATTCTAAGCCATTTCTCATATCAAAGCTTAATTGTGTATTTTACAGGTGATTTTGTTGCTCACATCAAGTTCACAGTTTTGCTAATGCCAAATGGTTCCGACCGAGTCACGTCCCATCCTCTACAGGAGCTGCAACCCACAAAAACAATCGATGACCCTGAGATCAAATCCTGGTTAGCATTGGCGACCAAGACAAAGAAAAAGGGTGGTGGCAAGAAGAAGAAAGGTAACTACGAGCTGCTCACATATCCAACATAGTGTAAATAAATTTCGATCAGCTGTAAATAAATTCGGAAAATCCTATATTTGCAGCAAAGAAAGGAGACAAAGCTGAGGAAGTCGCTGCTGATGCCGACACCATGGATGAAGATAAATCCTGAGTAAACAGCTGATGCTGAGCTATGGTCGCGGCAAAGAAGTATTAGTGAGCTATCTGAGAAAGAAAGGTCTTGTTTTTCAATTTGTATGATTTAACCATGAAATGAAATTTTGGCCGCCCCCAATTGTATTTTGGTTTAATTTTCAGTCTTGAATGTGAATCTAACTTGAGACACACTTTCAAATGTGTCTTCATTGTACACACCTTTGTTGACCTTTTACTCCATTTGTTTTCTTTTGTTGTTTTCATATTAAAGTTGTTAAATGGTGATAGGATTTTGCAATTCCAAAATATGAACTTAGGATTTTATTTTTTTAATGATAAAATCATTTCTTAAGCATATATTATCCCACAATTTTTTGATGGTTTATATTAGTTTTCCTGTCATGTAGTAGTCTAAAAGGTGTCCAGCCCTCGTGAAAATTGCTTGCAATGTGTAGTATTTGTGGGGGAATTATATTTTCCCAACAATTGTATGCATATGCATACCCTGACACATACGATGACTGGTCGAAAAAGTGCATAATTTTTTATGAAATGTATCCAATGATATTGATTACTTATGATTCAGTTGGTTCTTGGTAAAAAATTATTTAATATTTAAATAAATTTTAAACATTAGTCTTATTTATAGGATTAAATAACTTTTTAGATTTATGATGATATATTTAATATTTTTATTTCGAAGTTTTTCAGGATTAAAATTGTAAATTATCAGAGAAATAAATATTAAATATAAAAATCAGATTATATAATTGAAACACAATGTAGATCAAATAATTAGATTGGAGGTAGTAATAATTATATCTTCCAAAAATAGTACTCCATATATTTCTGTCGGTTTGGGAATCTTTGGGTAGGAAATAGAGTTCTATTTTGAAGTGTCCCGGTAGCGCGTCAATTACCGCTAATTTTCAATGTTATATGTTCCAGAATTGAATGATTTAATTTAATCAGAGTGGTTTGAATTATTAATTGTGAATGAGACATGATGTTAATTTCGTTTACTGTATTGAGAATTTTTTGGATTTATGAAGTGAGAATAAAAATTGGGGTTATTTTTATATATTTGGCGAATTTTCTTACGAGATATGTAAATCATTAGACGAAACCAAATTATTTTATTCACTGTCACATGTCGGTTTTTTTACCCCTAACAAAAAAAGTGTATATAAAGAAAAATTAAGGGTAAATTGGATAATATTTTGAAGGGATGGTCTTGGGTTAGGCAGACCTAAATATTTAGGCAGGTTTTATACATTAACCCAAGCCCAAATCCTTATAATATACTCTATTTGGGGATTAATAAACCATATTTGGAATGGGTCAACTCATTTGGATAGAATAAAATTCGCCTAAACCATGTAGGTCTGCCTAACGCAAGTTTTTGCAAATTTTGAACTATTGTTATTTTCAAAAAAATATTTCATTGTATTGCCGTTACTTAAAAATATTTTAATTTTTACTTCCGTCTATGAATTACTCCAAAAACGAGCTAATACTATTAACTATTCCACGTGACATATCAAAATATGATTCAACATTCAAACGCCACTTGACATCCCATGTGACAAATAAAAAATATTGTCGTTTTATCTTAGTTTTATGGCAAACCAAATTTGTAAATCTTCTTGTTCTATGCATTTTTTAGCTAGATGATAAAACATAGTCATTTTAATTTGTCGCATGAGATATCAAGTAACGTTTAACTGATGAATCATCAATATTAATGGTATTAACTCGTTTTTGTGTAATAAATAGACAGAAGTAAAGATTGAGATATTTTTAACTACTCCCTCCGTTCCGATTATAGGTCCAGTTTAATCTTGCACGTTTGTAAAAAATTATTTAATATTTAAACAAACTTCAAACATTAATCTTATTTAAAGCATTAATTAACCTCTCATTTTCATAATATTAAATTTAATATTCTCATTTTTCGAAATTATTCAGGAATGTAATGGTAAATTACCATATAAAAATAATATCAACTATATAATTGAAACACCCTAAAATAATAACCCGGACTAGGGAGTAATATTTTCTATATTCCCAAAAAATATTTATAATTTAGAATATTATCACTTATTTACCTTTAATAAATGTAAGTTTGAGCATTGACTAGACCTAGACCTTGATAATAACGCACTTTATACAACAGAATCCAATCTGGTAGACTTGTTATGAATGGGATGAGCTCGTGACCATTGACTAACATGGCAGGTGCGCCGCCCAATCATCCCACCCCTGCATGAAGCGCGCCACTTGTCGCCGCCGCGTCCGTCCACCTTTTTCAGGCAGCGCTTCAAACCAACTGAGCTCAAGGTTTTCAACTCCCACCTTCTTCTCTTTTACTCTTACTTTCCAACAACTCCCTTAGTGGATCCTTGCAATTCCAAACAGTTTGTTATTTGTATTTATTAAGTAACACCAAGAGTTTGGTGGGAGAAACTATGGGTTTTGCCGAGTCTGGTTTGGCTGGTTTGAGGGGTATAGTACGGACTGAATCAATAGGTACAGTGTGAAATTTTTACAAATCAAACTAATTAGATAATTATTTCAATCAAACCGACCAAATCATATTATATTAATTTTCTCTGGCAGGTTTAAACGGTTTGAAAGATTGATGCAAACAATTAAATTTGTTTATTAGCTTGATTATTAAGTATTAATGAAAGAATGATACAAAATATAAAATTAATATAAATATATTTCACTTGTCATTAATTATAAATAGGAGATAAGTACTTTCTCGGTTCCACAAAATTAGTCCAATTTTATTTCGGCAAAATATCCAAGGAGATAGAGATAAAGAAAATTAATAATTTATTAGTGTGAGTGAAATACTTTTCCATTTTTGGTAATAAGACTATTATATAGGACTGAGAGAAATGGAAAATGAGACCAATTTCATGGGACAGAGGGAGGAATAAATAAACAATGTTGTGGTTCAAAGAAAGAATGAAATATAAGTTAATTTATAGGGTTGCAATTTCAAAGAATATAAACATTGGATATATGTATATACATATACGTAATTGATATTTTTCATTTCTATCAAATAATATTTTATTAATATTAAAATATTTAAAATTATTTTATTTATCCGTCCTGTTTTGATCGAAATGGTCAGTTTCATCCTTCAAACTATTCGCCGAACAAAATCATTTGATTTAAATTTTTTTAAATCAACCGGATCAATCATTTTTCTCAAACAAATCAAATCGGCCAAACTGCAATAATTAAAAATGATCTAATGAAACTGTATTATAAATCAATATTCTAAAATAAATTAATAAAATTCTTAAATACGGTGCCAAACAGGGTTGAAAGTTGTTGTGTGTGTGTGTGTGGCACATGCCACCTTGGATTTTCATATGATTTTTGACGGTCCACATTTCGAATCCTTCTTTCCTCGGACAACAGAATTCGGAAACAGCTGCGATTTTTTTGCTCAATTAAAGCCACATATTTTCAATCAATAGTGAAATAGGAAAAATAGATTCCGATTCTTTCGAATTAAAAGATAATAGTCACAAATTTTAATTTGTCATTCTATAATCAATGTTATTTTGTGGATTGTAGCAATATTTAGCGTGCACAATCTATCATTACATGTGGATTAATTATTGTGTTAAGATTACTTTTTATGTATGGAACATGTAGATATTTTTAGCATCATTATAATTACTATTATTGTTATTTTTACTTGGAAGTAATTTAGGGGTGTAAATAAACCAAACTGTTCATGAGTTACTCGAATCTCGACTCGGTAGAAGCTCGTTTGAGTTCGTTTAGTAAAGCACGTTTATTAAATGAACCAAAGTTGAACATCATAGTATTCGACTCGTTAGTTAAAATTAGTAAGAAATATAATATATTTAATTTTATAAAAATAACATTTTTATGATTTATGAGTAACAATAATGATATATCTATCTAATAATGAAAAAAAAATTAGAATTTGAGCATGAAAATGATATTATTTTTTAAATAAATAATTTTTTCTTCAAAATAATAATGAAAATCTTAAATACATATTCAAAGTTTAGAAAGTTCGTTTAAGTTCGATAAAGTTCGTGAACATCAAAGTATTCAATAATAAAACTTGAAGCTCGACTCGAAACTAAACAAGTTAAACTTGAGCACGACACTACTCGACTCGGTTCAATTACACCCCTAAGAAGTATTACTAATACAGGACGTCTAAAGATATGTTAGCAATTCATTTAAGACACGGAACATAAATTATTAATTCAGAACATGAAATATCTTAAAATATCTTAAAACATCGAATTGGAAATTATATAATTATTCTGAGCCTTGGTTTGAGAATTTTAGGGTCTTTACTGTTTGAAATTAAGAATTCATTTTTCGGGTTTTGAATCAATAACTAAACACTAATGTTTACACATGGCTCGGTGTTGAACAACATGCTATAATTTAAACGCTAATAAATAAACTTAACTCTATCATTCAATATGAATATTGATTTATGAATCTAATCATCCATGAGAAATTCGTGAACATATAAATATAAAAAAATTGAATTAGTCCTTATTGTTAAAAAAAAAAGGCCACATGATCAGTTCAATAAAACTTCTCAATATTAATTAAAAGAAAATGTATCTTATAAATCCTAATAATTGCCCATCAATTATACATCAAGAATATTTCCGATGCCAAATAAAGATTTTTATAATCTTTTAAGGGAACGCCATGTGACAATAAAAAATTAAATTGACAATATAAAGAATTGTCACTCAATACACATGCAGTTTTAAGATAATCTTATATAAATTTTTATGAACATTAATCATTAATTCCACAAATACACACATATATAAATAATATAGTTTTTGTCATATATAATATTTTTATTTTTTAAAAATGCTTTTATCTCTACCATTTGGATATAGATAAAATCCACCTAAATCGTTTAGGCCTAACGCAAATTTTTGCCTATTTTGATTTTTTTTTTTTACATCAGAACGCCAAATAAGTTTAATTTGAGCATCTTTTGTTCAGAATACGTTTTATATATAATGTACATTACATTATTTGTATTCTGGTCGGGATAAGCATTCTATTCGAAATATCTCACCATAAAAAAACAAAAATACTATATCACACAAGTTTTTGTCAATGTTTAAAAGCTTAATTTTATTTTTATTTTGTACAAATTTCATTTTTAATGCCAGATTGTCTTTCTATTTATTAAGTATAACTATTAATTCAAACAGAAATGCTCACCTACCCAGTATTGGCATGTGTTAATGTGTTCATGGTTGATGTGACAATAAAATTAAAGGTAAAAAATGTAATTAAAATTGACCGATCAACAATGTAATATTACCACGTAATCCGGTAGGTACATTAACAAGTGTCCATGATGGGTAGGTGAATATTTTTTATAAAATTATAAATAAAGGTATCTAGAATATTTGGTGTTCTAAGTGAAAAAATTTAAAGTCTTTAATAATGAATTCTCTTTTTATTCTAAATTAACAACCAAATAATTATCTCTATAAAAGCCATAAATTAATAGAACAAAAAAAAACCCGAAACCAGTCGCCTCTCACCCGCACTAAACCGCCCCCGGTTTAAAAAAGCACATTTTCTTCACCATTCGCCAACTATAAATTGCTCCGCCAACTTTCCCTCTCTCACATCCAAATCCACTTTCTTCTCCACATTCTCTCTCTTTACAAAACCTCTCACTCCATCTCAATTTTCTGTTTCAGCAATCGAATCAAACCTTAGTTTGCACAGCAATGGAAACCAAAATCGGTTCGTTGAACTCATGCAAGTCCGCAGAATGCAACGGCGTCGGTTCGCTCCCTTCGAACGGCGTCGTCACGACCGTCCAGCCGTCCGTCATTCCGTTCAACTCTGCTGAGGCGACGCTCGGCCGCCACATTGCGCGGAGGCTGGTGCAGATCGGCGTCAGTGACGTGTTTTCCGTTCCCGGCGACTTCAATCTGACGCTGCTCGACGACCTAATAGCTGAGCCGGGGCTTAACGTGATCGGCTGCTGCAATGAGCTCAATGCAGGGTACGCCGCCGACGGTTACGCTAGGGCTCGAGGCGTCGGCGCATGCGTCGTGACGTTTACCGTTGGAGGATTGAGTATCCTCAACGCGATTGCCGGCATGTACAGCGAGAATCTTCCGGTGATTTGCATCGTCGGAGGTCCGAACTCGAATGATTACGGTACCAGCCGGATTCTGCATCATACGATCGGGTTGCCGGATTTTAGCCAAGAGCTGCGTTGCTTTCAGACTGTAACTTGCTATCAGGTATTATTCTGTTTGCTTGCGAATATGTATTCACATTTATTCTCAATTAAACTCAATCATAATCTGCAGGCTGTGGTCAATAATTTGGAGGACTCGCATGAGTTGATAGACACAGCGATATCAACAGCGTTGAAGGAGAGTAAGCCGGTGTATATAAGCGTGAGCTGCAACCTGTCTGGGATTCCGCATCCAACTTTTAGTCGTGAGCCTGTACCATTTTCGCTCAACCCAAAGTAAGCTCCGTTAAAGCCCTAATTTGTTTCCTAATTCCGTTTAGGAAATTTAGTAGAATAAGCCTTATCATCTTTTCCTGTTATAAGCTGCAGCCTGCAGATTATGATTGAGAATTTTAAAAGATCTCGTTTTTGATTTAGGAATTGATCTAGTTAAATAAGCCTTATCATCTTTAGGTGTGATGGTTTACGCTCACCTTGATCACACAGCAGATTGATGATGTGCATTTATTGGAGTTTCAATCATTTTAAATGATATTATCTGTATTATAGGCTGAGCAATAAGATGGGGTTGGAAGCAGCAGTAGAAGCGGCAGTCGATTTCTTGAACAAGGCAGTGAAGCCAGTACTGGTTGGAGGTCCAAAACTGCGTGTTTCCAAAGCGTGCAATGCCTTCGTAGATTTGGCTGATGCAAGTGGCTATCCCGTTGCAGTCATGCCATCGGCTAAAGGGCTGGTCCCAGAGAATCACCCGCATTTCATCGGCACCTACTGGGGTGCAGTGAGCACTTCATTCTGTGCTGAAATCGTTGAATCAGCTGATGCATATATCTTTGTTGGACCCATATTTAACGACTATAGCTCAGTAGGGTACTCTCTCCTTCTCAAGAAGGAGAAGGCAATTGTGGTGCAGCCTGATCGCGTGGTCATCGGCAATGGGCCAACATTTGGGTGTATACTGATGAAGGATTTCTTGACCGCCCTTGCAAAACGGGTCACCCGTAACACAACTGCTTATGAGAACTACTATAGGATTTATGTTGGTGATGGGAAACCTCTAAAAAGTGAGCCTAATGCGGCGTTGAGGGTTAATGTTCTGTTTCAACATATTCAGAAGATGTTGTCTGGTGAGACGGCTGTCATAGCTGAAACAGGGGACTCTTGGTTTAACTGCCAGAAACTGAAACTACCCCAAGGATGCGGGTGAGTTCTTGCAAAACTTTGATTGAACATCATAATATATAGTATAATTAGGTGTGTTTGATTGGAAATTAATATTGGTTCTGAATTTTGATCAGGTATGAGTTCCAGATGCAATACGGCTCAATAGGTTGGTCAGTGGGTGCTACCCTGGGCTATGCTCAGGCTGTGCCGAAGAAGCGAGTGATCGCATGCATTGGTGATGGCAGCTTCCAGGTACCCTTGTGAATAAGTTCGTTAGCATATGATGATTATTGCAAAGTAAGTAAAGCATTGTTTGCAAAAATGTATGAAGGTGACGGCGCAAGAAGTGTCTACAATGCTGAGGTGTGGGCAGAATAGCATAATCTTCTTGATAAACAACGGTGGTTATACTATCGAAGTGGAGATCCATGACGGGCCATACAATGTGATCAAGAACTGGAATTACACTGCTTTGGTTGATGCCATCTGCAATGGCGAAGGCAAATGCTGGACTACCAAGGTGAGTTGTTTGTGCTGCATTTTACAAAAAATAGTCACCATCTAAATAAATATGTCTGTATCATGGCATGTGTTAGGTCCGAAGCGAGGAAGAGCTAGTTGAAGCAATCGCAACTGCAACTGGGGAGAAGAAAGACAGCCTGTGTTTCATAGAAGTGATTGCTCACAAGGATGACACAAGCAAAGAGCTTTTGGAATGGGGTTCGAGAGTCTCTGCTGCTAACAGCCGCCCACCAAACCCCCAGTAGTAGAGGAGTTGAAGCTGCGAATGCGAATAGTTTCCAAATCTTTTATTCATCCAGCTTTCTATTTAGTTCGATCGTATTTAATTACTTTGTTTTCTTCCTTTTTCATGTTTATTGTTCCCTATTTCTTTCCAATTTTCAAAGAGGTGTTGCAAAAACTTTATATGTCAAATTGGAAAATTTGACCGGCTTGTCTTTGACTTCTCATTTTTCTAATAAAATTTATATATCTCAAATCAGTGGCGGATCTATGTAGGGGCTAGGGGGTGCTCCAGCCCCCTAGCCCGAATTTTTTTTCATTTTTGTAGTGTCATGATCCGATTTTTTATGGTATAGCCCCCTCGTATAGAAGAAAAAATGGATGAAAATAAAGAAAAAAATAATATAAAATAATTGAAGTTAAGGTGAAGGCGAAAAAAAAAATTCTAGCCCCCTGGGAAAAATTTTCTAGATCCGCCACTGTCTCAAATTAAAGATTTTTTGAACATATGTAATGTAAGGCATAAAAGAATTTACAAAAAAAAAGTACTCTATAACTTTTTCTAACTTAAAAATACATAAATTAATCTGTAATATTTAAACTTCATGTGTAAGATGTAAACTGTAAAGACCTTGTTAGAGACAGGCTTGGGTCAATTCTCCTTAGAAAAAAAAAATACACGGAAAAAAAATAAATTAAAATTTTGGAAATAATAGTCGAAAATATGAATTGGACCTGCCATCATTCAACAGCTAAATATACAAAAAAGATACTAAAAAAAAAGCCCATTTAACTCTTGAAAGCCGGCAAATACATAAAACAATAATCCAATCCCTTTGGTTTATATAATAGGGGTGTAGTCGAGTCGAATACTATTGTACTTAATTTTAACTCGTTTAATATTAAGTTGAGCTTCGGCCCTTTTTATCGAATACTTTAAAATTCACGAACTTTATTGAATTTTAGTCGAGCCTAAACAAACTATCTAGATTTATAATATATTTAAATATTCATTACTCCCTCCGTCCCAAGTAAATTGTCTACATTTTCTTTTTCGTCTGTCCCACAATATTAGTCAACTTTCCTAAAATAGCAAATTTCTCACACTCATCAATAAAATATTCATCCCACCATCACCCACTACTACTCACATGCATTGGTTATCGTGCCCGGTCAAATATGGACAATTTGACCGGGACGGAGGGAGTATTATTTTTAAAAAAAGTTATTTATTCCAAAATTAATATTATATCCATGCTCAAATTAAAATCTTTCTCATTAGAAATTAGATATATTACCATTGTTACTTTTAAATCATCAAAGTATTATTTTATATAATTAATTTTTTTATATTTCTTACTATTTTTAATTAACGAGCTTTTTTCATGAACTCACGACTCAAATATTATGATGTTCAAATTTAGTTTATTTAAGTAAAGAGATCAAACGAACTTTTATTAAATCAAAATTCGAGTAACTCATAAACAATTTAATTCTTTCCTTACAACCTTTATCCATTGAATTCTTACAACGCCACTTAATTATAGCTTCTTGATAAGTCTTGGCTCAGCATTTTCCACCATTTACACAATTGCCAAAGTAAATATCAAGAAATCTGACCTATCAAATCTCTTTAAAAAATATTGAAGTTTGATTTGTGATGGATAGAGCTTATGACTTTATATAGAGATAAAAAATTGATAATTATTGAGAATGAATAAAATATGAAATTGATGTGAAGTTACATAGAAAATACTAGGGGAAAACAGGGCTTAGGGATTTTTCCTCCTCTTTTTACAAGTAAAATGGATACATATTTATAATATCTATATATATATTAAAACAATACCGGATGCAATTTATGGTAATATATAAGTTCATTAATTGTTCATTAATTCAACTACTTAGTTCATTAATTATGAGGTGAATAATTCTAAATGTAGATTATATATTCTGATTTGATTACTTAATTAGATTAACGCTATATAAGGTAAATATTTTAATCATTAATGAATAATATATTTGATATAATATTAATGGGAAAATAGGGAAATATATCCCACTCTTTTACATATTAGGGGATTTTATCCCACTCTTTTGCTGTTAGGGAATTATATCCCACACTTTCATTCTGTTAGGGAATTTTGTCCCATGTCGCTGACTAAGCCGTTAAGTGCCACGTGGCATTGATGTGGCGCTGATTCACTGCCACATATTTGCCATGTGGCATTTTTAATTATTTTTTTAATATTAATTTTTTTTAAAAAAAATTATTTCATAATTAATATATTTTTTTAAAAATTTCATTTTTTATAATATTTTAATATAAAAAATAATACTTTGAATAAATATAAAAATATTATTGAAAAAATAAGCATTAATTATTTAATTATAATATATTAAAATCTTATTAAAAAACATGAGCTAAAAGTTATTAAAAAATAAAATATATAAATAAAAAATACGCTAATTATAATATAAAATTATAAAAGAATAAAAATATTATTTAAAAATTGAATTAATTAATATTTAAAAATTGAAAAATGCCAATTTTTAAATAATATTTTTATATTTTTTATATTTTTATTTTATAATTAACATGTTTTTTATTTATATATTTTATTTTTTAATAGTTTTTAGTTGATGTTTTTCAATTATATTTTAATATATATATATATATATATAGCGTATGTAAACATTCACTATTTTTCTTAAAAATTAAAATATTATTAAAAAACAAACGAATAAAAATGAAAATATATTTAATATTACATTATAATATATTAAAAAATAAAGTAAATAATCATTCAATGCCTAGAGCTAATTTTATTTAGTTTTATCATCAATAATTTTTTCTACAGCTAACACTTGCTCAAAAATATTTATTAGTTTTATAAATACTTTCATTAAGTATTAATTTTCTATTTTAATGAGAATTAGGTTTTTTAATATATTATAATTAAATAATTAATGCTTATTTTTTTCAATGATATTTTTATGTTTATTTAAAGTATTATTATTTTTATATTAAATAATTAATACAATATTTTTTATACATTTCATTTTTTATAAAATATTATAATTAAATAATTAATGTTTATTTTTTAAAAAAATATTATAGATTAACTATGAAAAACGAAATTTTTAAAAAATATTTATTAATATTTTCTTTTTTTATTTTATAGATTAATATGAAAAACGAAATAATTTTTTAATAATATTTTTATATTTATTTAAAATATTATTATTTTTATAATAAATAATTAATAAAAATAATATTTTCGTATTATTATTATTATTGAAATATTATAAAAACGAAATCTATAAAAATATATATATTAATTGTGAAATAAAAATTTAAAAAAATTAAATTAATATTTAAAAAATAATTGAAAATGCCACGTGGCAATTATGTGGCAGTGAGTCAGCGCTACATCAATGCCACGTGACACTTAACGGCTTAGTCAGCGACATGGGACAAAATTCCCTAACAAAATGAAAGTGTGGGATCTAATTCCCCAACAGCAAAAGAGTGGGATAAAATTCCCTAATATGTAAAAGAGTGGGATATATTTCCCTATTTTCCCTAATATTAATAGTAAATTTAAGTGGTGAATACTCTTCCAAATTTAAATGATTATATTTCACGTTACAAAAGAGGAGGAAAGTAATAAACTAATATATATATTTATAGAACTAATTTATTCAATATCGACATTTTTCAATTCACTATCGAATTCAATAAACAAAAATATGGAAAGTGAATATGGATTAATGATATTAAAATTCATTGTTTCATATTTTATATTTGTGCACAAATTTATAAATTTAGGAAAGTTTGTATGATACTTTTTATACAAACCTTACAAATGGATATACTTGATATCATTATAGACGTAAAATATTATATGTAAATGTAAATATCATCGTCAATAATAATAATAATAGAAATGAAAGTTTTGAAATCTATATTCAATAGGTATTAAACTTTGCATTAAAAAATAACAGATTCAATTAATTAATTGATTTTAAAAAATATTTTTATATTATATATAATAAACTTTTAAAAAATCGTAAGAGTTGGTGATTTTATTTTGGAGTAAAATTAGAGCATTTATGTTGTATATAATATATCCTTAAAAGTAGAAATTTATCAAACATTATATTTATTCGCTAGAGAATATATTCTAAGAATAAATTTTCTAATTATGGAAAATGAGTTATGGCAATATCTTAAATATTACGTTACTATGCATAATTATGTTGTGCAAACCTCTATAGAATACTTAATGACACCATAAAATCTAGACATAAATAAATATTTATTATTTAATTTCATCCCTAAAAATACGGTAAATTTTTCATTTAAACTTATGTTCCACACTATAAATACTACACTGATTTCATCAAAACTATGAAAATTGATTCAAGCTTTCGGCTATTCATGAAAAGAATTGATTTACAAGGTATATATCATTTTTGCCTCATTAGTTGTTATTTTCGTCTTCTTTTTTTTTTTTTTTTGGACAATTGGTTCATATTCATTACTTAATTAATATTTTTGTTATTCATCATAGTTTCAGATTTTGGCTATTAAAAATATGAGATCGTGAATACCATATTAACTCTATTTGTTTTAGTTTTTTGTAAATGATTGTTTGCCATTAATTTTATATAAGTTTTGTGCGATTATTGTATATTTGATTTATTTTTTGATTACTTGCAGATGATTTATGGGAGGAAAATCAATAGCAGATTGTAAAGACGAAGATTTTATTTTTTCTAGCTACAAAATCACCAATATTGTATCACAATGGATATAATTGAGTGTGTATTTGAATTAATAATGTTGTGTTGTAACATAAAATTATAGTTTCATATTTGTATGTGAAATTTATATTTCGAAGCTCTAATTAGTTAATTATATCTTTATTTTTGTATATAACAAATAATTAATCTTATTACCAATTGATATTTTCATTCCATTATTGTTGTTTTATGTCATTATTAATCTCAAATAAGTATGTTAAAATTTTCAATATTTTCTCATTTTATGTTAGGCTAATTATTTATTTCACTTATATATTAAAAATATATTTATTTATATTTCACAAAAAAATAGTAATCTATATATATATTAAAATAATACCGGAGGTTATTATAGTAATTTTTAGTTGCATTAATTGATCATTAATGAACTATTTAGTTCATTAATTATAGGGTGAATAATTCTATACATTTATAATATATTATGATTTTGTTGTTTAATTAGCATAATTTCATATATGGCAAATATTGCAATAATTAATTAATAATCTATTTGATGTTTTATTAACAAACTTATAATTTTTATTGAAAAGATAATAATTAATTTAATCAATTAAAAACTTTAATAAAAAATAGAATATTCTTTAATTATAATTCCGTGATCCTTTTTAATATATTAAATATTATTTTAATAAATTCAATATTTATATCTATTACATGTCAAATATTTATATATTAAAATTTTTAAAATATTCAATTTGAATATTTTATTTAATTATCAAATAAGGTATAAATATATTGAAATTTATATCCTCTAATTTTTTGAGCCCTTTTTTTAGAAAAAATTTAAGGATTCACACAAATCATTTTTATATTTTGTTATTTTTAGTTAATATATACCAAATCTAGAAAAATATTCATTAGGAGATTATTTCTATTAACTATGGAAATAATATTATTTATTAATTAATTTAGGAAATAATATTCTTCGGACTCAAATAAATTATTAATTATAATAATACAAAAATAAATATATATATCTCTCCAATTAATAATGGACGAAAATTTGTTAATGTGACATTATAAAAATAAGGAAAGAAATAATTGATAGCAAAGCCAAATATTATGTTGATCATAATTGATTAATTAGCATAAAATCATACTGTTAGATGTATATAAATACTTGATATATTAAACATTATAAATCATATTTTATTTTAGGTTCAATGTTAGTTAGATGAAGATTCCAGACATAAAAAAAAATAGGGAAATGCAAAAGAAAGAGAGATAATATCTCTATGAAGAAAAACTCAACTCAATTGATTCTGATAATATTGTATAATGAGATTATGGAATGTGCATAATAGTTTGCTATTTTCTTCATGTATTCATTCTTATGAATTTGTCTTTTATCTTTTTCTTTGTCAGTTTAGTTTTTATGTGTAATATGTAATGAGATACTATTTTATTATTTTTTGTTCAGATAATTTTGTTGTAATGAAATATGATTTTGTATAATGTAATTATTCAAAAATTTGTTGTTTTACGCTATTTAATAGGGTAAATAGGGGAAAATATCCTAAACTAATGACGTTTTCGGTAAAATACCCCAATCTATTTCGATAAGTTAAAAAT
The DNA here is from genome assembly GCA_026898455.1 of Plectranthus barbatus. NCBI lineage: Eukaryota > Viridiplantae > Streptophyta > Magnoliopsida > Lamiales > Lamiaceae > Plectranthus > Plectranthus barbatus. The sequence continues at coordinate 25,020 of JAPKLW010002494.1, forward strand.
ACCGTAGTCTTTACTTTCATTTATGAATTATACCTTGATCTATTGATATTTATTATAAATATCATTGACCTCAAATTGCAATGATAGAAGATTTGTATATAATCAAATTGTTATGAATTATTATAATACATTTTTTTTTATAGGGATTGGACCCGATGAGAAAAGTTCTCTGTTAGAATGTGAGAAAATTGCAATGATAGAATTATATTTACCAATACTTCATAAAATGCCATGTTGTTTGATTATGATTAGAGATATCAATCGGGCTGACCCACCGGTTCTCAAGTTAATCCTATCGGGTTGCGGGCTGACTTTTTATTAGGTAAATTTTTTTAAACCTAACCAAAACCCACCGATTTGCGGGCTGATCCGTCAGACTGACAAGAGTGGAAGAAGTAAGGGATTTCTCGATTTGGGGGTGACAGACTACTCACTGGGAGAGATAGAGGAAATTTTAGGAGACGAAAAAATTAGTTTTAGGAAATCAGGTGTATAATTAATTGGTGTAGTATGAAATAAAAAAAAATACTAGAAATAGTGAATAATAAAATATATTATATATATCATTAAATAGTGTAGGACCTATGGGCAACCCGCAACCCGCTGGGATCAGCCTGTTTGGTCAAAAATAATTTCAGGTTGAATTTTTTTTACCTTAACCCGCATTTTAACCTATAGAATTTAGCATGTTCAGTCCGTAAGCTCATCGGGTTCAGCCCGTTCGATTAAAAATAATTTCGGGCTGAATTTTTTTACCCTACCCGCATTTTGACCCACCGGTTTCTAGCTAACCCATCAGTTTCGCGCTTAATTGACATCCCTAATTATGATTACCAAGTTTCTTGAAAACAAATGAATACTTCAAGTAATGTGGTAAATATAATCAAGTAACTTGGTAAACATGATCAAGTAACTTGGATTAAACGAATGAATGAAAATTGAAATATATGTGTTGATGTTACAATAGTCAACGAGAAAATATAAGTTTCGTAAAGAGGAATTCAAATAGTGACGTTATTTAGGTAAAAGAAAAACTTACAACACATGAAAATAGTACGATTTCATATTGAGCTACTATGAGGTATATGCACTATCGGGGATCAATATAATATTAGACAAGAGCTAACATAATTGAGATTATTACATGAGCCTCATAAACAATATCAATAAAGTGAAAAATAACCACCATATTATTATATTATAATTGAGTATAGTAAAAAGTTGATGAGAGAGTTAGATGGGTGTATAAATCTCCAACATATTTAAAGTAACAAGTCAAATTGCATGTCAAGGAGTTTGAGGACCAAGTTTAATATGCATAAAAGTATGTATCCATCCATACACATGGTTAAATATTTATCCAATAATGTACAATAAAAACCTACATCACTACAACAAATATAATAGTTTGTTTTGGTTCTAAAAATTTGACAGAGAAAAAAATGAAAGGCTAAAAGCTTTAGATTTTTAGTAATAAATTACTAAAAACTCCACACACTAATAAATAATAAATTATGAAATATAACTTATCAATATCAACAAAATAATATATATATATATATATACATATATATATTTGATTTTCAAGAGAATAATGTATAAATATTGTTTTGAATTAGAAACTCATATAAGATTTACAAATAAAATTTAATAAATTAATAAAAGTAAATAAAATGGTTATCATTATAATATCGTATATAAAGAATATATTAATATTTATTATAAATATTATCATGCATTTTTATGATTTAGACGTTTATAAATATTTATTATTTCAATACAAATGATTAAAATTCCCACGCATCGCGTGGGGTGCAATACTAGTATTTATAAACATAAAACCCTTGACTCTTTATGGTATTAATGGTGGTTATTTCCCTAATCTCTCTATCTTTGACAAGTCTCCACTTTGACTGAGCCTTGATCAAATGAGCTGCAACATTGCCTCGAATATTTTGTCTTTTTAGCCTCCATTTGATTGGGTCTATAAATCTTCTTAAGCTTCTTCAATGCTATGGACTTGTGGATCGGTTATTATGGCCTACATATTCTGGGCTTGACTGATTAGGTCTCTGCGTACTTATTAGTTACATCTATTGTAATATCCCCAACTAGCTTCGATCAATAAGCTTGTTAGGCGTTGGTTATCAGGCCTATGCGGCCTCAATTGTTAGGCCGATGCTAGATGAACTTATACTGAGGTGCAATGTACTTTGAGCTTTTAAAAAATGAATAGAATATCGGTCGGACGGGTCTGGACCATCTCATTGGATTGGATGCTAGGACCTATCTCCAACAATAAATATTACTTTCTCCGTTCCGGTCAAATTGTTCTAATTTGATCGGGCACGATAACCAAGGTATATGAGTGGTAGTGGAATACAATTTAATTTAAAAATATTTATACTAATATAAATATTTTTATTTGATTATATGACGTTTCTATTTTACAATACAATTTCATTCTGAATATGCCCCGGTGTAAAACAACATACTCAAAATTAAACACCACTTAAATTAATTCAATATGAATACTAATTTATGAATATAATCATCCATGAGGTATTCGTGAACATATAAATAAGAAATTGGAATTTGACCTTCATATTTAAAATGGCAACATGAAAGTTTCTTAATCCTTATAATTGCTCATCAATTACTTATCAAAAGTATTTTATAACCCTTTAATGAAACGACATGTGAAAAGTTATTCATTAAAAAATTCAATCGATGATTAATTTTTTATTTCATTAGAGATTAATAGTATCTTATGATCATGAATTTTTTGTTTATTAGACCTAAAATAGAAAGGCACATGAAAAGTTTTTAAATATGGAGAATTGTATGCCAACAATCCCAATTAGTGATGATCAATATATATAATTATGATTGAACCACATTTAAAAGTATTTGTATCAACGACTAATAAAATTAAAAATTATTTGTAGGATCTTCGTGAAACATCATGTGAAGAATTACTCAACAGTTCGATTAAATACTCAAATCCTAATTAATTAAAAAATGTGACATCCTAATTATTGTTACATCAGTGAGGATAAAATATAAATATTTTACGAATGGACTTATTATTATTATTCAAAAGCCATGTGAAACTGCCCATCAAACAATCAATTAAATATTGGTGAAAATTTAGAACAAAATCAGCTGTAAAATATATATTTGTTTTAGTTTTTAGGTTTAAAAATTATAAATGAAAGTTAATTTTACATATAAAAATAAGATTAATTATTTACTAGTAAATTATTTCGATCTAACTTTGAAATTTCTTCCTTTCTGCACTACCACTAAATATATATTGAGTGTTTTGATTTGATGTTAAAAGTCATTTTAGCCTTTTTCGGTTGAATTGGAGATAATTGGGACCTTTTATGGTATAGGTTTACAGGAAGAGTTATGACCACTAATTTTATATTCTGACTCTACGGAAGCAGTGAACGAGTTAATTAAAGTTGATGAAGATTCTAGCCTTCTTCCTGATGGAATGACAAAGACCATGACTGATCTGAAGGATAAATTTATTATTGATATTTGTCATATGCTGGTTAGAAGTACAAATAGTATTATTTATCGTTTAGCTTTTCATGGTGCTAATTGTGATGATCTTGTCATTTGGACGAAAGATTATCCTGATTGGTTAACCGATATTGTTCGAGGTGATTTATAAAAATTATTTTTGTTTCAAAAAAAAAATAAATCACACTTTTAATCTATACTATATAATAATCTAGATTGAAACTTATTTATATCTTTATGTTTTCTTGATATATATATATATATATATAATGATTAAAATAACTTATATTTCTTATTATAATATTATACTTAAAAGACATATGCTATTTAATTAACTCATACTTTTTTCCATGATCTCATTTAAAAGCGTAAATTCATCCCACTTAAAACTTTATTTTTAACAATTGTCTTAACTAGTTCCCTGGGATCACAACAACCTTAGAGTCCTCGAACTCTTTTCGACAAGAACAAATTTTATATCTCTCTATATATATAGATTTATAGGATAACTATTGATCTTGGATCAAATAGTTTAACTATTCATTTTATGATCTGAAATATGAGTTTTAAATTGATCAAAACTTAAAAATTCACAAAACTTTGGATTCAAAATCTCTTATTGAATTTATAAATAAAGAATTTTATAACATTTTGTGTAGTAATGTATTAAAAGTCTTAAGTTACGACAGTTTCATTCATCTACCCAACGATGACATGTTTTATGTGCCAATATAGTATTAACATGTAACAACCAAATTATCATTCAAGTCAAAAAAGAAATAAATTATAACAAAACTAGGCGCCTCTCTTCCTCACTAGGAGATTATTTATCACACTTTTCATGTTCCACTCTCTATTCTACTATTAAAATTATTAATTTTTATTTAATATTTTTTCATAATCATAATTTATTATAGTTTTAATAAATTTTATAAGTTCAAAAGTAGGATTAATTCCATCCAATTAGGATATATAATATTTTTTAATAAATTTTTTTTATAATTTTTAACTAAAATTTGATTATTAAAATTAATTAATTTAAAAACATAATTTGTGTTCTTATAACATTTTAATTTTTATTCTTAAAAACGAATTAAAGTATTTTATATTATACTTAATTTTTGTTTTCACAAAAGTATTAATTAAAATCTGTAATGGAGAGACACTATAATGAGACACAGAATTTGATTCGCTAAATTGCCAAAGGCTTAGAAGAACTTCCCATTTTCTTCACCAACTATATAACTCCGCCAACTTTCCCTCTCTCACAATGAAATCCACTTTCTTCTCCACATTCTCTCCCCTTACAGTTACAAAACCTCTCACTACTCCATCTCATTTTCTCTCTCAGCAATCGAATCCAACGACGTTAGTTTGCACAGCGATGGACACCAAAATCGTGCCGTTGAATTCATGCAAGCCCGAAGCCTGCAACGGCGTCACTTCACTCCCTTCCAACGGCGTCGTCTCGATCGTCCAGCCGTCCACCGTTCCGCTCAGCTCTGCTGAGGCGACGCTCGGCCGCCACATTGCGCGGCGTCTGGTGGAGATCGGCGTCAGCGACGTGTTTTCCGTTCCCGGCGACTTCAATCTGACGCTGCTCGACTTCCTGATAGCTGAGCCGGGGCTCAACTTGATCGGCAGCTGCAATGAGCTCAATGCAGGGTACGCCGCCGATGGCTACGCTAGGGCTCGAGGCGTCGGCGCATGCGTCGTGACGTTTACCGTAGGAGGGTTGAGTGTGATCAACGCGATTGCCGGCGCGTACAGCGAGGATCTTCCGGTGATCTGCATCGTCGGAGGTCCGAACTCGAATGATTACGGTACCAACCGGATTCTGCATCATACAATTGGGTTGCCGGATTTTAGCCAAGAGCTGCGTTGCTTCCAGACTGTAACATGCTATCAGGTATGTATTCATTTATTAATTATTAATCGATCTCAATTAAATTCATTTGGTTGATAATTTCAGTAATTTCGTGATAACTACTGCAGGCGGTGGTGAATAATTTGGAGGAGTCGCAAGAGTTGATAGACACGGCGATATCAACGGCGTTGAGGGAGAGTAAGCCGGTGTATATAAGCCTCAGCTGCAACTTGCCCGGAATTCCGCATCCAACGTTTAGTCGTCAGCCCATACCATTCTCGCTCTACCCAAAGTAAGCTCCGCTTAATCCTTAATATTCTTAATATAGACACAAGAATTAAAAATATAGAAACAAATAAAATAAAATAAAATAAAAAATAGTTTTATCAAAGCATGGGAAAAAAAAATACTAATTAAATTCACCCGACACCACACCGACGTTCAAGCTAACCAGCACTAACGCCGTCAGGATGAGAGAGATCGGCGGCGGCGAGAGAGATCCATAGCATAAAGAATAAAACATAATCATTATCTTTTAAATTTCATGAAAATAGGTCGAAATTTTTACTCCATCCATACGGTGAGATTAATTATATTTTTCATTTCTAAAATAGAAATTAATTTCTATACATTAATAAAATATTAATTCCACAACATTCACAAACATTGAATATCGTATCCGGTTAAAAAGTGACTTATAATCCATATTTTAAATTCCAAGTTTAACTCCGAATTTCAATTATTAATTATATTTTTAATTAATTTGACAAATTCTTTGATAATTTTTAATTTCTGTATATTTTCTTTTTTTTTTTTTCAAAACTTTAATTTACATAATGTATCTTATTATTCTTTTTAATTTTCGGGTTCTTTAGTGATGGAATAATTTCCATAAGATTACACAATAAACCTCTTCGACATATAATATATTTTTATTATTAATCAATTAATTCTGGACTTTTCTATAATATAAATTTTTCTATCTTAGTTTGAAAAGATTTGCAATTGTCTTTACTATGAATAAATTTAATTGAAAAAATATAATAAATGATAATTAATAGTATATTTCATACATTTGAGAAATACGACGGATATAGCTAACACAAGTACATTCTTTTTACTACCAATATATCTAATTTAAAAAGATAATAAATGATAATGAATAATATATTTAATAAATTTGGGAAATACGCAACACAAGTACATTCGTGTCTCAAATACGGACCACGCCCAATCCGTCTTGAGAAAGACAGACTCTAAATATTAATTAATGTTAAACATCATAGGCGCGGACTTGAAGTTGTGCGAGAGTTGCACTGTCATACCTCTCACATTGATGCCTCAAAAATATAGGAATATGATTTTTATGATATATATTAGTAGTAATATGTTATTAATTTATTTTAATAATTTTAAAAAAAATTGTATTAATACAAAACTTATGAATTTATCTTTAACTCTAACAAAATATAATATTACATAATTAAGTAAACTTTATATAAGTTAAAGATTTAAAATCCAAATAGAATATTGATAGGGTTTTCCGCAAACGTAAAATAGTTTATTGATGAATATAAATAGAGTACAAAAAAGATATGAAAAAGATATAAGATATGTAAATATCTATGAAATCCTAGATACAAAACCCTAAATATGAATATATCTTTATATTCTATCATTCCCCCTCAAGCGAAGGCATCGCAGTGTGTGGAACGACATCGATCCTGAGCTTGCTGCGAAAGAATTCGAAGAGAGGCCGAGGTAGAGCTTTAGTGAAGACGTCCGCGATTTGTAGATCAGTCGGAATGAAATCTGTCTCTAACTTCCCTGCTTGAACCAATTCACGAACGAAGTGGTAGTCAATGTCGATGTGCTTCGCTCGCTTATGGGCAATAGGATTCTGTGTGAGAAAGATGGAGCTCTTGTTATCGCAGAAGAGTTGAGGCGGGCGAGTGAGAGGGGCCCGAAGTTCCTTTAGCAGCGACGCGAGCCAGATGATTTCAGCAGCTGTATTTGCCATAGCCCTGTATTCCGATTCACAGCTGGAACGAGAGACAGTTGGTTGTTTCTTGGCGCTCCATGAGACAAGATTACCTGCTAAGAATATAGCATAGCCATAAGTTGAACGACGGGTGTCAGGGCAGCGAGCCCAGTCTGCGTCAGAGTAGGCGACGAGGTCACAAGCAGCCGCCCGAAAGAAGAGTAAACCGTGAGATAAGGTGCCCTTGACGTATCGAAGGATCCGTTTGACAGCCTGAAGATGATCAATAGTAGGACACTTGAGGAATTGACTAACCAGATTAACAGCAAAGGCAATATCCGGGCGAGTAATAGTTAGATATTGGAGAGCACCAACTAAAGACCGATAGTGTGTGACGTTCTCATCCTGAGTAAGCGAGATGCCGGCGGCAAGCGGAGTAGCTACCGGTTTCGCGTCAAGCAAGTCCGAACGCTCTAGAATATCCTTGGCGTACTTTGCTTGAGAAAGAATTAAGCCCAAAGTAGTGTAAGTTACCTCCAAACCCAGAAAATAACTGAGAGTTCCCATATCGGTGATGGCGAATTCCTTGTGCATACGGGCGATAAAGGCCGAAATATAAGAAACATTATTACCAGTTAGAATGATATCATCCACATAGACCAATAAATATAGAAGATAGGAGCCGCGACTGAGAATGAAAAGCGAAGTATCCGCTTTGCTACAAGAGAAGCCAACGTCCAAGAGAAAGGAGCTCAAACGGTGAAACCATGCACGAGGGGCTTGTTTGAGTCCGTATAACGCTTTCTTGAGAAGACAGACATGATTCAGAAATCAGGAATCAACAAAACCAGGAGGTTGAGACATATAAACAGTAATGGAGAGATTACCATTGAGGAAAGCGTTCTTGACGTCAAGCTGGTGAAGCGGCCAGGAGTTGGTGACGGCAAGAGATAGAATAACCCGAACTGTGGCTGCTTTGACTACCGGGCTGAAGGTGTGAGAGAAGTCAATGCCAGGAATCTGAGAGAAATCTTGAGCCACTAAGCGAGCTTTGTGGCGGTCAATCGACCCATCAGAGCGGAATTTAGTTCGGAAACCCACTTGCAACGGACAATGTTGCAGTTAGTGGGCGCCGGAACAAGCTCCCAAGTCCGATTTTGATGTAGAGCATTCATCTCATCAGACATTGCAGCGAGCCAGAGCGGGTTTTTGGAGGCAGATTTGAAACCCTTTGGTTCAGAAGCAGAGAGAAGAGCCGTATGTAGATTGGTGAAAGCATAATAAGCAATATGCCGAGGCTTAAAAATCCCGGCACGAGCACGAGTGATCATATGGTGGCCGGCGGAGCCGCGTGTGTGGCTGGCTCAGGCGATGGTGGAGCAGCTGCAGGCGTAGGGAGATCATCAACACAAATAGAACAAGGCTTAGATGTACCTTGGGCGTGTGTTGAGGGAGCCGGCGTGCGTGTCGGCGAAGCCGACGACGGCGCTATCGGAGTGAAGGCCGCATGCGGTTCGAAAAAACTGGAGATATCCAAATCAGTGAGCGGACGGGCCGAGGAAGAAGACGCCATGGGAAAGCACGACTCATCAAAACGTGCATGGCGTGTGATGTAGATCCGGGAAGTGGTCGGATCTAGACACCGATAGACCTTATGCTGAGATGAGAATCCAATAAATATGCAAGGTAAACTGCGAGCAGAGAACTTGTTAGTAGCATAATCCCGTAAGCAGGGAAAAACATGACATCCAAAAGGATGGAAATTCTCAAAGTTAGGAGAAGCCCCAAATAATAACTCAAATGGCGACGAGCCTTTAAGAACTGGAGTCGGTAATCGATTTATAATATAGACGGCAGTGGAGAAAGCGTCAACCCACATATGTAAAGGTAGATTTGACTGAAATAAGAGAGCCAGGCCAGTCTCAGTAATGTGTCGATGCTTACGCTCCGCACGTCCATTTTGTGATGGAGTATAAGGACAGGAGAGAGTATGAAGAATGCCTTTAGAGCGAAAGAAATCAGAGACTGCACAGTTAATAAATTCACCACCCCCATCACTTTGAAAAACCTTGATCGATCGAGAAAATAAATTTTCAACAAGACTAGTAAAGGTGCGCAGAGCCGTGTAGAAATCCGACTTTTTAAGTAAAGGATAGAACCAAGTAAATCTGCTATAATCGTTAATGAAAATAACATAGTAACGGAATGAAGCATTTGACGTTACTGGTGCAGGACCCCATAAATCGCAGTGAATAATATCCAATACATGCGAAGCACGTTTGTCATTCAAAGTAAATGACAAACGAGTGCTCTTTGCTTTTTGACAAGAAACGCAAACAACATGTTTGGGCAAACAGGAAGTAACAGAAATACGACCTTGTTTATTAAGTAAAGAAATAGCATCAAATGAAACATGTCCAAGACGACTGTGCCAAAGCTCAAAAGAGGCTTTTAAAACATTGTTTTGCAATCTAGAAACAAAAGCAGGAATTACACGATCAAGTGTGTAGAGGCCCCCATTACGCCGACCGTTTGCAAGAACTTCCTTGGTGTGGCGGTTCTGGATTTCAAAGAGATTATCAGAAAAAATAACATCAACCGGAAAGTCAGAAGTGAGTTTACTAACAGATAATAAATTCTTGGTTAGAGACGGAACCACCAAGACATCCAATAAATTTAATGAATTTGAAATCCGAGAAGAACCAATACGAGAGATAGGAAGTAGAGCACCGTTACCAACTATAACTCGATCAGAACCAGAGTACGGATTTGAAGTGTCGAGGGCTGCAGCATCTGGTGTCATGTGAGCTGAGGCACCAGTGTCAAGATACCAATCAGAAGGCGAAGGAGAGGACACTGAGCAGCTCGAATTAAAGGCCTCTGCAAGATTAGCGGTGGAAGTCCGAGAGTACCTTTCCGGGCAGGCATCGGCATAATGGCCCTCATTGCGACAAATCTGGCACCGCGGAGGGCGACGCTGATTGTTTTTCCCATTGCCACGGCGACGGCCATTACCACGGGAATTGGAAGAAAATTCGACGAGGACAATTTGATGATGATCATATGAATTAGGGTAGATAGAGGGAGGGCGTCGGAAGCCATGGGAGGCGCAGTCGACGGGAGAGAGGAGAGGGAGGCGTGAATTAGGGTAGGGATCGTGTTTAGGCTGATACCATGATAGGATTTTCCGCAAACGTAAAATAGTTTATTGATGAATATAAATAGAGTACAAAAAAGATATGAAAAAGATATAAGATATGTAAATATATATGAAACCCTAGATACAAAACCCTAAATATGAATATATCTTTATATTCTATCAAATATATGATAAAGATGTCTAAATAGTTTTCATTACAATATTATATTATTCATTATCTGGTTAATATTTAAAAAATTGGTAAACAATGATTAATCTCTTTTAAAGATTTAATAATACTCATTTTATTTGTAATACAAACTATTCAAGAGAGTCAATTAGTAAAATAAGTAAATTTATTTGTTTTAATTAAGGCTTTAACAAATTTTCTTTTTTGTGGAAATAGATTTTGAAAATTTTTTTCTTCACAAAAAAAAAAATTATTATAAGAGAATTATATATTTTTGCATTTTGGCTTATATGATATTATCTAAAATGTTATTTAAGATTTTTTTGCAATTAAATGTACACAAAACTCTCGCGGTTCGAATTGCTTCCACATATTTAGGTTTAGGCATACTAAATTTTCCTGGTAGGCGTATCATCTCACCATTAACAATGCTTTACACTTTAATTCAATTGTGAAGAACGGGTTGTTTTACATACAACACTAAGACTTCAGCTGCATTTATCAAGTAATTTACGTCTGAGGATTTAAGTTATTTTTATTTTATAGGGTGAGCAATAAGATGGGTTTGGAAGCAGCAGTAGAAGCGGCAGTCGATTTCTTGAACAAAGCAGTGAAGCCAGTGATGGTGGGAGGTCCAAAAATGCGTGTTTCAAAAGCGTGCGATGCCTTCTTAGATTTGGCTGATGCAAGTGGTTATCCCGTTGCAGTCATGCCATCTGCTAAAGGGCTGGTCCCAGAGAATCACCCGCATTTTATGGGCACCTACTGGGGAGTAGTGAGCACTTCATTCTGCGCTGAAATGGTTGAATCAGCTGATGCTTACCTCTTTGTTGGACCCATATTTAACGACTATAGTTCAGTAGGGTACTCTCTCCTTCTCAACAAGGAGAAGGCAATTGTAGTGCATCCTGATCGTGTGGTCATCGGCAACGGGCCAGCATTTGGGTGTATATTGATGAAGGATTTCTTGACTGCCCTTGCAAAACGGATCACGCGTAACACAACTGCTTATGAGAACTACTATAGGATTTATGTTGGTGATGGGCAACCTCGGAAAAGTAAGCCTAATGCGGCGTTGAGGGTTAATGTTTTGTTTCAGCATATTCAGAAGATGTTGTCTGGTGAGACGGCTGTCATTGCTGAGACAGGGGATTCTTGGTTCAACTGCCAGAAGCTGAAACTACCACAAGGATGCGGGTGAGTTCTTGCATTTCTTGAACATTATAATATATAGTATGATTAGGTGTTTTTGATTGGAAATTAATCTTGGTTGTGAATTTTCATCAGGTATGAGTTCCAGATGCAATACGGCTCAATTGGTTGGTCAATAGGTGCTACCCTGGGCTATGCTCAGGCTGTGCCGGAGAAGCGAGTGATCGCCTGCATCGGAGATGGCAGCTTCCAGGTATGCTTGTGAATAAGCTCGTTAGCATGTGATGAATATTGCAAAGTAAGTAAACCATTGTTTGCAAAAATGTATGAAGATGACGGCGCAGGAAGTACAATGCTGCGATGTGGGCAGAACAGCATCACCTTCTTGATAAACAATGGTGGCTATACTATCGAAGTGGAGATTCATGACGGGCCTTACAATGTGATCAAGAACTGGAATTACACTGCTTTGGTTGATGCCATCTGCAATGGCGAAGGGAAATGCTGGACTACCAAGGTGAGTTGTTTGTGCAGCGTTTCTCAATAAATAGTCACCATCTAAATAAATATCTCTGTATCATGGCACGTGTTAGGTCCGAACCGAGGAAGAGCTTGTTGAAGCAATAGAAAAAATGAGTGGGGAGAAGAGAGACTGCCTGTGTTTCATAGAAGTGATAGCTCATAAGGATGACACAAGCAAAGAGCTTTTGGAATGGGGCTCTCGAGTCTCAGCTGCTAATAGCCGCCCACCAAAGTGGAAATAAACTCAATTTATTAAAAGAAAACGGCAGAATATAGAATTTAATTGAATGCTCATAATTGTACACCGTCAAAAAAATTAAGGAATATTGTATTAATTAAAGAAAATCTATGAAATATAAAGGATTGTAAAATTGTTTAGTTAGGATTATAATTGTGAGTTCTAGATGATTTTATGTTCAATGAGATATTCTTGTAATATTAGTTAATATTGATAATGGTTTGGAGTGGAACGAAATGAAGTGATTTCTGAAATTAATTTTTTAACACTCCCAATCTGACTCAGGACCAGTCTCAGACCAGCCCGGGCCAGATTCATCCCAATCTTTACTTAACTTTTATGATTTTCACTACTCCCTCAGTCCCGATTATTTGGTCCATGTATCCTTTTTGGGATGTCCCATTTATATGGTCCATTATCTAAATTTAGTATTATTTTTTGCATGTGTTTACAAATTTACCCTTATAAATTGAACGTAATTAATAAAGTTATTATTAATAGTTAATGCTAAATAAGGGTAATTTAGTATATTTGTTCAAATATTTAATGTATTCATAAATGAGTTTTGACATTCGTGCAAGTTAAAATTGGACCAAATAAATGGGACGGAGGGAGTAATATTTTAGAGAAGTTCTAGGTAAATGATGTAGGTGGGTTTTATCCCTTAACCTAACCCAAACCCATTTAATATACCTTGGGATAGGTGAATCCATTTGGGTAGAGGATAAAACCAGTCTAAACTATTTAGGCGTGCCTAATGCAAGTTTTTGCCTTAAAATAAGGCAAAAACTTGCGTTAGGCACGCCTAAACGGTTTAGGCAGATTTTATCTATTCAAATGGGTTCACCCATCCTAATTAGGGTATTAAATAGATTTGGGTTGGGTTAATGGATAAAACCCGCCAAAACCATTTAAGCGTGCCTAACCTGAGACCTTCTCATATTTTAATTATTTCAATTAATAAATCTACTAAACAAATAGTTTAAATGCTTACAAATGAATCCAACCTAATTTAGTTAAGTTTTTTTCTAAAAAATATTAAAAGTACTCTATAAAAAAATATGTTAAAGATGAATTAAAAACTCATTTTAAGCCCATCTTCAATCCACCCGAAATTATCAAATGGCCCGATGTATAATCTTGATCTATTTTGGACAACTTAATTAGTAGGCTTATTTGGGTTTGGGCTGACCGGGTCGGGCTGACCCGCTCTGACAATTCTAGTGATGGAGCTAGCAAACATTTTTTAATTTAAATTTCAGCTGATATTTAAATTTTAACTTAAAAAGATTGCAGTCACAAATTTTAATTTCTCATTCTCTTAACTAATGCTATTTAATTTTTGGATTGCTGCAACCAAATAAAATAAAAAGACTAAATTTGGCGTGCATTATTAGTTATTGTATTTAGATTAGTTGATATCTTTATTTGATTATATGGTTTTTTCTATTTTAAAGTATAACTTAATATACACTTGTTGATGCATAAATTGGATGTATGATTTATTATTTATAATATTAGGGTGTAATAATAAAATTATAGCTAAACAAATTTAATTCCTATCCGTTAATATTATATATTATGTATAGGGGCGGAGGCAGACTTCAAGTTCCGGGGGCTCGACTATATCACGATTGGATCGAGTCTTATAATTTTTTTGAAATATAATTAAAAAAAATCCGGCCTCCGGGGGTCGGCAGCCCCCAACCCAGCCCAAGGCTGCCTTCACCCCTGATTATGAATTAACATATTATTACATAAATCATTTCTAAATAATATGTCTAGATATAAATAAATAAATAAAATAGATCAAACACAACCTAAAAAAAAAGGAGTTTTTCTTAGTATATTAGACTACGATATAACAAAATGGAATGAAGCACATGATATACTGTGATTTTAATTGTTAGGAAATAGTTCTATGTCGTCTTCCTTATTGTTGTTATTTTAATGTGAAAAGCCAGTATTAATTTAAAGTGTCTCTAGTTTAGCTTTAATCTATTTTTACTTGTAAATCCTCTTAGGATATTTATCGAGTTATAATAGAGCTGGTCAAGACAAATAGATTTTGAAAACTGGCCCACCAATTTGAACTACATAAGAAAGTTAGAAGAAATTGGTTACTAGTTTAGAGAAACTGACTATCAGTTTGGGAAACTCACATTCAGAGAATAGAATGACGTCAACGGCAGGGACAATACTAGTATACAAGCCTAGCTCGCATATAGTCTAAAGATTTCTTTAAAGTCTGAAGATCTCAATCAGTAATGATTTCTCGAACTGGCAGAGCCTTTCCTGACACAAAGTTGCTAAGTCAACACCCAGTATCAAAAAAATAGGAGAACTTCAGGAAAAGTAACTTGTCCCTAGTGGAAAAGAGGGACTCCGGATTGGACTAATCCAAAATGTCATACAATGGCTCATATTCCAAATTTCTCACACCTCGTCTATGAATAAACGAAGTGCCCCAGAAGAGAAGACAACTGAACTAGTGAACATCCGAATCGCTGCAAAAATTCAAACTCAAAACTTTCTAAGTTCAAGGCTATAATCTAACTTACTGTGTGCCATCTTTGGACACGAGACTCGTTGCTCTCAAATTTGAGTTATCATCTTAGTGGTCTTACTTCTAAGTAAGAACACAATAGTCACTGCATATCTCCAATCGTGACTATCACAGGTGTTTATCCATAAGTCTTGACAGTTCAAGGAAGAACTTTAAAAGTTCTCGAGGACCAGATAGAGGCAGCATGGTGTGCCCACACTCCAGTTCTGAAGAAGCAGAGGTCTGGACGAGTGAGCAAGTGAACTGATGGACATTGACATCTACGAGCTAACGATAGATTGCGAGACCTTGTTGTAATCCAAAGCTTAGTGATTTTGAGACTATCAGTCTGAAGAGAGGACGTAGGACTTTAATTTGTGTCTGAACCTCTATAAATCTTTTGCACTTTAAGTGTTGAAATATATCTGAATTAGGGGTGTGCACGGTCCGATTTGGCCGGTTTAAGGGGCAAAGTACAGACTAAACCAATAGGTACGTTTTGAAATTTTCAAAAACCAAACCATCCAAATAATTATTTCAAATCAAATCGGCCAAACCATATTAAACGGTTTGGTTCGGTCGGTTTAAACGGTTTGAAGATTATTCAACTAATAATATTGCAAACAATGAAATTTGTATATCAATTTGATTATTAAATATTAATAAAAGAATGATACACAAAAATAAAACTAATATAAATATATCTCGTTTGTCATTAATTATAAATAGGAAATACTACCTCCGTCCCATAACATTAGTCTTATTTCATTCCGGCACAGATACCAATGCGAGTAGAGATAGATGAAATTAATATTTTATTAGTGAGTGTATATTACTTTTCCATTTTAGGAAAGAAGACTAATGTTTGGGACAGACGAAAAAGGAAAACAGGACTAATGTTATGGGACGGAGGGAGTAAGTAATAAATAAATAATGTTATATTTGCAAGAAACAAGGAAATATAAGTTGATTTATAGGGTTGCAATTCGAAAGAATATAAGCATCGAACATATATATATCAATTGAATTGAAATTTTAGCTTTCTATCAAACAATATTTTATTATCATTATTATATTTAAAATTATATTATTTATACGGCCGGTCCGGCAGAAACGGTCGGTTTCATCCTTCAAACCGTCGGCCAAACCAAATCATCTGGTTTGAAAATTTTCAAACCAACCCGGCCAATTATTTTTCTCAAACCAGCCAAACCGGCCATAATAATTTGGTTTGGCTGGTTTCGGCCAAACCGTGCACACCCCTTATCTGAATTGACTAAATCTTTCAAACTCGTTAATTACAAAGTTTCAGTTACACAAACTGGTTAGAAAACGCCAATTTGTGAAGTGCAAGTTCATAAAATATTTTCGCTGTGAAAACTAACTCTATTCTTGGACCAACATTAATTTAGATAAATAATAAACATTATGAAGAGAAACCAATAGCAATACTGGACAAAAAGTTCCAAGAGCTGAGGACAAAATCTATTCCACTAGTGAAAGTCTTGTGGAATCATCATGGACAGGAAGAAGCTACTTGGGAACTGGAAGATAAGATGAAAGAAACATATCCAGAATTATTTGAAAACCCCTAGCAAATTTCAGGGACGAATTTTTTTTTTAAGTGGGGTGAATGTAATATCCATGAAATAAATTTTCACTACTCAAAATTTAATGATGGAATAAATCCATTTTTTCTACAAGTTGGGAAATATGCTTTAAGTTACTTAAACTTAAATTAATAAAATAAATGTATAAGTGATCAACATAATTATATTATTCAGCTGGGGAAACAAAATAAATGAAGGAAAATTGGTGGATATTGAGAATATTATCAAGATTTATTGATTTTTCCTTCACCCACATGCTACTCTTAGAAACTTAGCCTCTATGTGCAAAAATTAGAAGGGATATGACGTAAGGAATTTCAGAGAAGAGAGACAAGATTTTAATTTTGAGATATCACCTAAGATTTTACAACGTGCTACCCTAAGAAAAAATTTAAAGCGGCGGAAACCTGAACTAAATGAAGTCCTGCCCAGCCTCTATATAATAAGCCCCTGAGCAACACTCCAACTACACCTATTTCTTTCACTTTCCGACTACCCTCCGGTGAACTTCTCGTCGTGCCATCACCACCCACACAAATCTTGTACTTCAGTGATTACACAGAAGTTGAGATCACACAAATCCGTCATGAAACGAGGGAGAAATCACTGTCTGAAGTCGCTGCGACGATCAGTCGGAAATTTCCGCACCTTCCGACTGCACCTGTTCATCACCAAATTCCGGCATCATTCCGGCAAAATTTCGACTCACCACCACCACCCACTCGAAGCCTGTACTACGTAGTTTACACAGCAACCGAGATCACCCAATTCCGTCTTGAGACAAGGAAGATATCGCTGTCCGAAGTTGCTGCGACGGTAAGTCGGGATTTCCGCAGCATTATTTATAACTCGATAAATTGACGACGAAACTTAGATTGGCTTATATGTATGTGTTCCTCATGAAAGCAGGAGCATTTTGACACCCATCCCCAGCCGAACCACCCACCGGAGCGCCGCCGCCGCCGTGAAAGAATTAGCAAGGTGAGCCGTCGCCTCCTTCTTCCTCAGCTGATATTTCAATTTTCCGGCGAGTTCATGGTGCATTTCATGGTCTTCGGTCGATGTAGAGTCGGATAGGATAGGTGACGGAGGTCGGAGTCACCGGCGGCGAGAAAACACGACTGCTCTGCTTCCTTTATATTTTCCTACGTAGATATATATATATGTGTGTAATGTTAGAGAGAGAAGAAGAAAGAAAATATATATATATATATATATATATATATATATATAAACTCATTTTTTTCCGTTAACACACACACAGGAGTACATATAAATATATTTATAATTCTATATTATTATATCTATACAAGTATATATATATTATATTACACACAGTAAGTATCTATATATATATTTATATATTATTATATCTATACACACATATAAGTATAAATATATAAATATATATATGTATTATATTCTTGTTTAAACTTTCATTAAATTATTATTTATTATGATGTGTTATATTAACTTATGTTATATTTGTGTAGTTTGTTCAATTAGCTAATTGATTATGTCAACTAGATTTAACGACATTTTAAGTGTTTATAAATGTTGTAAATTATGTAATCAAATTAGGTACGTATTTGGGCGTTAAATTAACTTGAATCGTTTAATGCATTGTCGATTATGGGTGTACCCGTTTAATATATATATAACCGTACTTTATTTAAGTTGATTCGTTGACCATGAATTTGTTAATTTATATAGTTGTATTTGGTTAAAGTCACATACATGTTTAAGGGGATAAATTGTTTAGAAAGGGTATCGAGTTCCATGCATGCCTTGATATACTAGGAATGCGTGTTGAATCGTCTGTTGTCAGTCAAGTCCAGTCAGTAGAACCAAAAACTTGAAATCCTAACACAATAACTAAAAGCTAATTATTTAGAATATAAATTCTAATATATTTCTATGCCGTATTGATGTTTGAAGGAATCACAAGGAATCATCAACGCTCATCAACTCTATAAACTCATCTCGAATTCATACGCTCTTGAAAATGTGGGGACTATTTCGGTAAAAATAAAAAAAATTGCCTTTTTCGAGCTTTAAGCTCATTTTTCCAAAATGTGTAATAAAATGTTTTTATTTTAAACTGACTGTCTATGCCAAATATTTTTTTTGTGATGTCATATCTGAACCTCTAGTTGATTAAACTCCCGGAGAGATAAATTTATAGGGTCTGAACCGAGTACCAAGGCTCGCGCTAAACCTTATAAATGTTGAAGAGGATTGTTATCCTATGAACGTCGAGCCATTAGCTCCGTAATCCTCAGGTCCCTCAGCTGGAGTGCTGACACAAGGTATAATAAGGAGAGGTACGAGGTACCTATAAAATCGATCGGGTCTCACAGGTACGCCCTGAGATCAGTGCACTAATTGATGACAGTGAGAGGGAATCATACCATTCTCAGCGGTTCATCGTAACTCGGAAGTAGGCCAACTTCCAGTTACAAAACGGTAAAACAGATATGACTTCATACTAAAATTGCCTGCAGGGAAAATATAAATGTTTTAGGAAATTCATGTTATTTTCAACAAAACCCGTGAATTTCCTGTGTGTGTGGCATAGCTTTCATACTTAAAAATGTACATTTTCGGGCATGTTTCCACAGGGTACATTAGTACTCAGCCCCTCGCATTATTTCTAAAATGTGTAGGTTAAAAGGCCAGAGCGAGGAAGAGGAGGTGTGAAGGCGCTGAAGCAGTGATTACTAATACAAATAAGAGCAAGATCCTGAGATATGCATCTTCATATGCATATCTCCTCTACGTAACTTTCCGCTGCAGTGAACCTCTGAAACTATAATTTCTTTCCTCTTGATACATTGAGAGTTTGCCTTAATCATGTAATAACTTGTTGGAGATTATTTCTTTCTGTTATCTTTTTAACTTTGCATGAATGCGTTGGATTACAAATATTTTTCGTTCATTTTGTTTAATTCATACAACCAATTAATATTTTATTGTTAAATTGACCAACGCCACTGTAGCATTCCCAAATAAATCAGGAAGGAATATCGGGGCGCTACATTTATGATGACATTAGTTTCCATAAATTAAATAGCATTAATGATGATAATTAATTTGGATGATAGATATTTATTTTCCTACATTTCTAGTAGTTTTAAAAATGGGACCATTTATTCTCTCTGTTTACACAATTGCCCTTTGATTGAATACTTTATAAAGAAAAATGCTCTCTATAAATTGTTCATATTTCTTTTTATGTTTGTCTTATGATATTAGTCTATTTTTCTAAATTTTTAATATATAAAATTTTCACACTTATTAATAAAATATATTCATTACACTACCCTCACATATTTTGATTATCTTACCCGATCAAAATAAAATAATTTGACTGGGACGGAGGAAGTAACTTATTGGATGAGATTTAATATTGCCAATTAACGAGATTTACTAAACTCGTAAGATTTTTTCATTTTTAACCCAAATAGAATTTTAATATGTAATCAACGAAAGATTGATATATCATTTTAGGAGTTGGAAATTCGCTGCACCATCTAATTTATTTTTTGTTGTATATGTAGATACTAGTTTGCTACCTGCGTCATGCATAGATTATATATATTTTTAGGATAAGGGTCAATTTAACCTTTTGACTATTTAAGAAGGATCACATTAGCTCATCTGTGACTATTTGATTCAATTCAATCGTTCGACTTTTAAAATTAATTCACTTAAATCCTTTCATCCAATTTATTTTTTGTTGTTTTATGTAGATATTTTGGGCTTTTGGCACATATATAACTTAAATATGATTTGATTTTCCTAAATTCATAGGGGATCACATCCCTAATTATAGCTATTAATTATTTGGGCTTTTGGCATATATATAACTTAAATCACTAGATGTTTATAATCTCCCACCACATGACACATTTTTTTTCATCATCTATGATACGCGAAAAAATAATTTAAATTGAATATATTATAATTATTTAAAGTTTTATAAAAAAATAAAGTTAGTTTAGGAAATAAATAATAAAAATAAATTGCCCAATTATCCTTAATATACGTTTTATTACTAAAAATAAAAATTGGCTTGTTATTTTAATAATTGTTGAATGATAAAATAAAGGTTGAGATTAAGTCTTCTTTAATATGTGGAAACGGGTTAATACATGAATACAACTCTCATTAATTTCCATAATTTAATTAGTAATGATGATAATTAGTTGGTATGATACACATTTATTTTCCTATGCTTTTCGTAGTTTTAGATATTGGGGACCATTACATGGATCAAAACATTACATTAAAAAAAATAATAATAATCAAACTTCACATCATATGATTTTGAACCAATCATTTTATATTACTTGAGATTGTATATATAAATATTTTTTGTTTAATCTAATTTATAAGATTATAAAATTAACACTTATACTTAATTTTACTTTTAGTTATACTTCTATTTTCTAGTAGGCATGTTGTGAAAGTTAAATATTAAAACCTAATACTCCCTCTGTCCCAAGGGAATTGTCCCTTTGGGACATGACACAATAACCAATGTAGTGGAATGTGGTAGAGATAGATAAAATTATTATTTTATTAGTTAGTGTGTAAAAACTTTCCATTTTAGGTAAGGGGACA
Organism: Plectranthus barbatus; assembly: GCA_026898455.1. Classification (NCBI taxonomy): domain Eukaryota; kingdom Viridiplantae; phylum Streptophyta; class Magnoliopsida; order Lamiales; family Lamiaceae; genus Plectranthus; species Plectranthus barbatus. The sequence goes on from JAPKLW010002494.1 coordinate 46,424, forward strand.
ATTCGTGTGGGACGGACAAAAAAGGAAAGAGGGACAATTCGTGTGGGACGGAGGGAGTATTATATAAGGTTAAAATAAATATAAAGTTTGTGTTTCAAAATCAAATATTAAAAACATGGATATTGAAAGGTAATTAAATCTCAATATATTATAAATCAATTTTTATTTTGACAATAAATCTTCATGCATATTATTTTGGGAGAGAATTATCTACAAAATAGAGTGTGAATAAAAAATTAATTCTTCTAGCTAGGGATGTCAATTTAGCCCGGGACCGACGGGTTGGCCCTAATAACCCGAGCTAAACACCGGGTTAGGGTTGAAAATTTCTTAACCGATAAGAAACCGAGCTAAATGGTCCGGGCTAAACGGGTTGCGGGTTAAACGGGCTGGACCCGCCGGGCTACGGGTTGGCCCGACGGGCCACTCCATTTTTAAAAAAAATTAAAATATTTTAAATTATTAAATCTTGAAAAAATAAATATCAACTATTTTATACTATACTCATTTTATATTTAGATGGAAGTATTTAAATAAATTTTATGTTACACAAATGATATACCTATATTTTTACTACTAAGAAATATTATTTTAAATAGATAATTTAAAAGAATATTTAAGAAACAATTAATTTCTAAAATGTTAATTATTATTTTAAATAAATTAAATTTTTAGAATTGTTTCAATTCACAAATTTATAAAATTATTTAATAAAATTCTATCTTCTTAAATAAATACTTATTATAATTTACTTTATGTCAAAGAAAATTATTTAACATAATTGTGAGACCTCATCAACTTTTTATGATATAAATAAATTATTATTATTATATATTGCAATATTCTTTTATTATTAATATGTTTAATTTATTCATTTAATATAATATTATTGGACTTGTACAATTAAATAATATGATTATTTAATTTATCTATTGTTCTTAATATACAACATTTTATGTTAGTATTATAATAATAATTACTTATATATATAATTAATTATATTAATTAAATAATAAATATTTAAGCTTAATAAAAAATAAAAATAAAAAAATCGTAATTTAGTCAGCTTGACGGGCCAGCCCGAAAACCGACGGGTTAGGGTTAGGGTCGAGAATTTCCGACCCGACAAAAATTACGGCCCGTTTAGCCCGAACCGATTAACCTGCAGCCCGATAGGACTAGCCCAAAACCCGGTGAGTTGGCTCGTTTGACATCCCTACTTCCAGCATCAAATAATTTTTTTTATTAATAAGTTAAAAAATTAAGAGAAAAATTTCAAAATGCCCTATTTCACTATGATTCATAACAAAAATGCCCCATGTTATAATTATCTTCAAAAAATGCCCCAAGTACACATTTCTGTCAAAATTCAGTTGTCAGTTGGCACGAATTTAGATATATTATGTTAAATAACGAATTTTGAAATAAATATTGCTGAAATCAACTAAAAAAGATGATGATGATGACCGGTGATGACTTGAATTTATTTGAATTTTATTATGGTGATGACTTGAATTTATTATATATAATTTTGCCAAAAAAAAAAGGTGAAGTCAGGACCGGCTCGGTGGTCCTGACCCGGTTCATGATGTATGGTGATGACTTGAATTTATAAGGAATGTATTATTATACATAAATTTGCAAAAAAAATAAAATAGTGAAGTCGGGACCGGTTCGGTGGTCCCGACCCGGTTCAGCCCGGTCCCGACCCCAGCCGACCGGTCCCGACTTGAATAATATATATATTTTTTAATTCACCTCAAAACCCTAAAATCTACCCCATTTCATTCCCAAACTTCCCCCCTCCCTGATGCGCGCGCGGCTGCTTGTTTGGAGAAGAAGAAGTGGTCCTTCTCAAGATCAAGTCGGCACCCACATTTCCTCTCTCCATCTTATTTAAATCCTACCCCATCACCAAGATCAAGTGGTCCTTCTAATATGGTATGTTTGTTTGTTGTTGAATTTATTTGTTATTTTTTTTTTGAATATAATCCTAAATATATGTTTATTATGTTTTGGAGTTGTTTGTATTTTGTGTTTCCATGGAATTGTTTGAAAGCATATACATTTGTGTCTTGGTGATGACTTGAAAGTGCTTGGTTAAAATTTTGTTAAATAATAAATTTTTTGTTTGGAAGGGTTCGAATTTTCTTCAAATACTTTTGTTTGGAATTGTTAAATATTAGGTGATGATTAATTGTTAGAATTTTTTTGTTTGGAATTTTGTTAAAATGTTTGATGTTGGTGATGAATTATTGAAAGTGGATGTTCGAATATCCATGATATTTTGTCTATTTTATTTAGCACTTGTTTATTTCATTAGAATATTTTAGTAATTGTGATTTAAAATAATTTATAAATTTAATATTAATTGTGCAGGTTCAATTTATTAGACCACATTTACGTAGCGTAAATTGTAAGGTTAATTTGTGCACGAAGGTGACTATATTGGAGACAATTAATAATACATTGAATTCAATAGGGGGTGACGATTTGGTTGATGAGTTTAAGAATGGACCGTTTGGTAAACTTTTAATTTGGAGGGAAAATGGAGCTAGTGCCTCTCAGCCATTAGTACGACTTTTAAGTTATCAAATTAGTAGTCCGGACCCTAATGCTTTATGGTTTCATATTGGTGGGCAGACTATTTGTTTTGGGGTGGGTGAGTTTGCACTAGTGACTGGTTGGAATTTTGGATCTTCTAATTTTGATCCTTGTGGTACCCACGATCCTTCTGAGACGTTGGTGTATACCCTGTTCTGTGGTGGTAAATCTATCACAGCTAGAGACTTATTACTGATATTTAAGGAAGCTAAAGTTCAAAGGAATAACCACGAGTTGTATTTAAGAGTGGCTAATATATTAGCCATGTGGATTTTTGTTTTAGGGTATTCAGAAAAACGTCAGATCGAGAGTTGGGTTTTTATTTTGGTAGATAATTGGGCTAGGTGGAACAATTTTCCGTGGGGGGTATGCTTATAAGTCATTAACCTACTATTTAAATCAAGCTCCCGTGCAGATAGAAGCAAAAGGGACACTTCATTTGGGCGGTCCAATTTGGACTCTACAGGTATAATTTTAATTTTGTAATGTATTTATAAAAAATTTCTTGTAATAATGAGGTTTTTTTTAATGTAATACATGAATTTGTAGGTGTGGGCCTATGAGGCTATTCCGTTGTTGGGCGCATACTGCGCCAACTTGATAGCCCCTACTAATCTCCCTCGATTTATGAAGTGGTTGTTCAAGAGGCCAGCTAAGGTCGATTGGGTTTCTTTCTTTGCTCAAGAAGAGGTATAAAGGTAAATTGTATCCTTATGAAGTTAATATTTTTCTAACTATAATTTGTTTTACTGCAGAGAGAAGTCTTCACCAACCTGATCCCATTTGAAGTTGAACAAAACTCTTTGTACTATCAATCTTCTCAGATGCTTGACTGTTTAAGTGTTAATTTTTGATTCCCAGAGAACCCGATACGTACATTGGGAAATAGAGATGATGGAGCAGAGGGGTCCCGTGGAGAGCAGGGGCATAGTCAGAATCAGGGTGATGAGGGTCATGGGTATGGTGAGGGTCATGGGTATGGTGAGGATCAAGGTGGTGAGGATCATGAGGATGAGGGTATACAACATGATGAGGGGCATACTGAGGGTCGTAGAGACACAGCGGTACACTCTCCATCTCAAGGGCAGGGTTCGAGAGCGTCTCATAGGCGCACTCGTTCTAGGAGAGATAGGGGGTCATCTAGTGGGGATTCACGAGATTCTAGGAGGTATCAAAATGTCGGAATGTTCCATCTGGTGCAATATCCAGATCTGTGACCGTGCCAGGATTGTACTCCCGAAGCACCTCAAGATATCTTGGCAAGACCTCAAAGGAATCCGCTATACTGCCATACATCAGGGAAATAGTTGCATTTCGAGATCGTAAGGCAACACCGTAACTCGCTCGAATACCAAAGTTTCGCTGCAGTTCGGCCATTATTGCTTTTGGTTTGATGATTTGCCCTTGGCGACGCATCATCCGGGCAAAATATGCAGCCACCACTTTTGAACGAATATTTCTGGATCCAATGCCCGCAAGGTTCAACATGCAACTATGATTTGGTTGAAAGTGGCGGATAATCCAACAACCATCCATGCACCTCGCTCGTATATGAAACGTACAGTTCTCGTTTCATTTGCAAATATAATCAACACGGGTGCTATCAGACTTTTTCATTTTAAACTCTTGTCGGTGCTCCATATGCCACAGACCAACAGCAATTAGCAAATCGTCTTTCATCCAAAATAGGGCACCCAAACTCAATTCCTGATCAAGTATGGCTGCCACATCTCTTACAACAGGTGCCTCGGACGTATCCAATGACATGATTGGAACGAGCCAATTATTCATATCACCTGTAATTTGACAACTTTCTGGTAGGGGATTGGTAGGCATAAGATTCGAAATAAAAGAACTCATGCCGCCGGCTGATCTTATCCATGCAGAAAATTCTGCAACTGTGCAACCCATCAAGAAATTCTCAACTTCATTATCGGAATCAGATCCAGATCCAGATGAGACTGAGTCAAGATCAGCTTCCTCGTCTTCTTCCTCTTCCACCACACCACCATCAGTTCGTGTGTGGTATTCAGGATTGAAGCCAGCCTCCTCATCTTCGGTCTGAACATCGTAGCTCGCTTCATTAGGCTCTTCATAGACTTCATCGTTTAAGTCAGGAATATGTGAACCCCGACTTCCACCATGAGAACCCATATCAAAATGCATGGAAGATGAAAACCTTTGAAGTTCTTCTGCAGTTGGACTGTAATTCACATACGATTATGGACTCACTGAGGATATGAACGGGATGTAGGGGGATGACTCCCGTTGAGAAGTGCCAACACCAGTGTCGATTGTAGGATTCATAATAATGTAAATATTAGGCTCCGAGTACAAACAGAACAGTCGTTGCAGCTCGCCATTCTCCGTCAGCAATGAGGCTCCGTTTCTGCCGCTACGAGTTTGAGATGTAAAATATATATTGTACTTACCTCGAATATTTTCTGCATCAAGAATCATCTGGATGCTGCTTCTCAAGGCAGCTATTGATATATTGGCCGTTGATAAGTAAATCAATCGTTCATGCCCGCCAATATAGTGCCACGATTGATCGAACTGACCATTGTAGTGCAAAAATAGGTTGCACCAATTCTCCATTACGAAGTGTCGAAAGTGAGTAAGTGAGAGAGAGAGCGTAAGAAAAAGATGAGAGATTTTTTGCAAGTGTTGAGTAAGTGAGAGAGAGAGCGTAAGAAAAAGATGAGAGAATTTTTGCAAGTTTGTGGTGAACGCAAGTTTGCAAATCAATTGAATTATATAAAGTAAAGTTACGTATATGATTCAATGAATGGATTCAAAGTCTACAAAAAATAATTGATGGAATTGATTGGTGCAGTACAAAATAGGTCGATTCTTACTGTTTTTTTCAAAAAATAATTGATGGAATTGATTAGTGCAGTACAAAATAGGTCGATTCTTACTGTTTTTTTTTTAAAGTTAACAAGTTGGCATGCATGTGTCCGCATCGCAATGTACGACTTATTTGTATTCACACATCTACTCAATAATTTATTCATTGCAGGAAACAAAAATTGAAAAAGAAAAAATCAACTCAAAAAGATGTAGGTATCAATTTAAAAAAAAAAGAATTGGTGTCAGGACCACCGGTCATCACCAAGTTGAACCGGTCATCACCAATGTAAAAAAAATAAATTGGCATTTTCTATTTCCTGGCCGGTCAGCACCATTCTGAACCGGTCAGGAGCATTACTTAATAAAAAAAATGTGGTCAGGACCGACCGGTCCGAACCGGTCGGCACCGATCCTGGCCGGTCAGGACCACTCTGAACCGGTCAGGATCTCATATTATATATATATATTTGTTTCCCCATATAGTGATGATGACCATATCAAGTCAAGATCCTAAAAATTCTTTTTCTTTCCTTATTTTTGAAATTGTTAAATTCATTAAAATACTTAAATATTGCTCTTATTTAATAATATGGACATCATTACACTAATTATTGTCTAGATTTGATAGTTAAACGAAAATTATTGTCAGAAATTGTACTATTGGGCATTTTATAGACATGTTTATAAAAGTGGGCATTTCCTTGATATGTTTTTAAAAAGTGGGCATTTTTAAATAGATAATTTAAAAGAATATTTAAGAAACAATTAATTTCTAAAATTTTAATTATTATTTTAAATAAATTAAATTTTTAGAATTGTTTCAATTCACAAATTTATAAAATTATTTAATAAAACTCTATCTTGTTAAATAAATACTTATTATAATTTACTTTATGTCAAAGCAAATTATTTAACATAATTGTGAGACCTCATCAACTTTTTATGATATAAATAAATTATTATTATTATATATTGCAATATTCTTTTGTTATTAATATGTTTAATTTATTCATTTAAAATATTATTGGACTAGTAAAATTAAATAATATGATTATTTAATTTATCTATTGTCTTAATATACAACATTTTATGTTATTATTATAATAATAATTACTATATATATAATTAATTATATTAATTAAATAAAAAATATTTAAGCTTAATAAAAAATAAAAATAAAAAAATCGTAATTTAGTCAGCTCGACGGGCCTGCCCGAAAACCGACGGGTTAGGGTTAGGGTTGAGAATTTCCAATCCGACAAAAATTACGGCCCGTTTAGCCCGAACCGATTAACCCGCAGCCCGATAGGACTAGCCCAAAACCCGACGAGTTGGCCCGTTTGACATCCCTACTTCCGGCATCAAATAAATTTTTTTTTTAATTAATAAGTTAAAAAATTAATATTATGTGACTTTGATATAAACACAGTATAATACTTAAACTGTATAATTAATTTCAGTTAATACATTTTTTAAATATATAAATCTTACTCTTATTTTTTAATTCTCATATTTATTTATATTTCTATAAAAGTGGACATGCCGTAAAAATTGAATTGATAAAGTCTTAATTTTATGTAAAATTAAAATAAATATAAAACTTATGCATTTTAAAATCAAGTTTTAAAACATGGTTAAAAATTATAAATCTTATACTTATTTTTAAGTTCGTTGTTTTAAGGTAAAAAAAATTTAATACACTATAAAGCAATTTTCTATTTCGAATATTATTTTCGAAAAAATTATCCACAAAATAGAGTATGAAATTATATCAAAAATAATTTCCTAATCATTAAACAAAACAACATGTATGGTCAATTATATATTTATATTTCCTCGATTACAACTAACAATGAACTTGAGATATTAGCACATGATAATGATAATCTTAGTGTATTATATTCGTCCCATTTAATTAGGTATTTTTTTTTCATTTTTGAGATGTCCCATTCAATTAGGTACTGTTAGGAACTAAGTTTTAATTCCCACCGTTATTTGATGTTTTGATATATCAAAATTCACTTTAGCACTAAGTTTCTAGAGTTTAAAATGTAATCCGTGTATAGTATCAATCATGTTGTAATAAAACTTAGATGCTGAAGACCGAACATAGGAAATGCTCGAGATTTGAAGAAGTGTTCGTGCGTGAAACTTGATTTCACCAAGTATGACCAAGACTTATACTGAGTTTAGGTACTGAGTATAGTGGGTGACATACTGACTTATGAGAAGTCTGTTGGGATTGTATACAGAAAGCATAAATGATTAAGTGTTTGTATAC